>JASAMX010030372.1:0-10220 GCA_030248175.1 Microlaimidae sp. YZB2_3 | reverse complement strand
AGTATATGATTTAGAAAAAAAAACATAGTAATTAAATAACTTCTTGGCGTTCTCATTTCACTCATGATTGTTTAATAATAATTTTTTAGTTTTTTCAAAGGCAGGGTTTCGAAGCTTTAGAGATAGCTTCAAACATTATCATTGTTTTTATCAAAAACCCATGGTATAAATTGTGTGTAAAATAACCTTTAAAAAATTAATGTTTTAGTATGATGTTTTTTAAACAATTTACGTAGTTTTTTGATTATTAATTGCATTATATTTAAGCAAGAAAAAAAATGTTATTTATAATTAAAAACGAAACGACTTATGTAACGTTTAATTGTCTTCACGTTCAAACGATTAAAATTTAGTTTGGCTCATTCAGTTTAAAAAATTTACATATTTGTGGCAAACGTATTTTTTCTTAGCTCAGTACCCTCGTGTCCGGTACCCTCGTGTCCAGTACCCTCGTGTCCAGTACCCTCGTGTCCAGTACCCTCGTGTCCAGTACCCTCGTGTCCAGTACCCTCGTGTCCTAGAATCGTAAAAAACTTGTTTATTTTCATTTTATTTACGTTTCGTAAAAATTCCGCACGTGAACTGTTGCGATGCTATGTATTTTTAACGTTTTTTAGTCAAAGTTGATTTACACATAAAACATTTCTAAAAAGTATAAAAAAGCTTTTTTCATAATACGAAAAAAGCTTTTTTAATACTTTCTAGAAATGTTTTATGTGATATTCCTTATTTATAGCAGAGGTGGACCGGCTATGAATATTTCATATTACCACCTAAAACCCTCTATCAGCACTGTTGCTGGTACAGGGTTTTAGTCAATTTCCCCACCTCCAATAAAGGATTTTAGGGATTGGCGTGAGGGGAGATTTGTTTTCAAAAAAAATATAACACAAAATAATAAACTAACAAAACTAAACGAAAATAAAATAAAAAAAAACTTAAAATAAAATGAAATAAAATTTTATATATATAAATAAATAAACTAAAATGAAATAAAATTTACTTACTTTTTGTTATTTTGGTTTGATTTCCTCCTGTAAATAAAGTTAAGGGGGAAGGGGGGTGCCCTACGTATCGCACACCAGTTCCCTAGGTCTGCATTTAGCAGGAATGCACCCTACTTGTGGGAGAACTTATCTTTTGGTGGCCAAACATTGTTGAAAAGATAAGCTTAGCTACCTCCGGTTGTGGGCTAGGCCGCAATGGCCACACGGTAAGGGCCTGGTTCCCCTCCCCGCGGAAAGGCACTGTGCACACAACACACAGTGTGTCAATCATCTTACAGGGTGGTAATGGCGGTTTTGGAAAACCAAATCAACCACGATCTCCGAAGTGGCGCAATTCCCCTGAGCAGATTGTCGAGAAGTATGTGATATTCCTTATAATATATTATATTTTTGTGATATTCCTTGAGCAAAAATTTAAAAAAAAAAAACACAGGACTTCGAATGTCTCTGCAGCGTACGGGTGTGCATTGCCGGGAAATTTTATTTTAGCCGCGCATTAGCTTTAGTACTAAAAGTTCAAAAATCGTTTAGCCTTAGCTTTAGTACTAAGCCCAAAAAAGGCTTAGTACTAAAGCACTTTAGCCTTAGCTTTTGCCAAACTGGCAAATATCGAACTGTTACTAAATTTTAAAAAGTATCCCTTTTTTAAGGTAATTCTTAGTATTGCATTATTAAGTTTACAGTTAAAACTCAACACTAAAGACGTTTTTAACGTTTATTGCATCAGGTTTTAGTTTACTTTTATATTTTAAAAATATTATTTTTAGGCTTAATTTTACATGTTTAAAGTTGCTCTTGTAACTAACTGTAATCCAGTTTTAACTTTCAATGTTAATTGCTATATCAAAAATGCTTAACTATCAAGAATAGTTTATCTGAAGTGAATATCCAAAGCAACAAAACATTTAACCAAAATTTATTTATTAAAAAAAACACGCTAACTGCATAATAAACGTTACAAACGCCCATATGAAATAGTAAAAATAAGATTAATTTAATATTAAGCACTTAGAAATTTGAAAAATAATTCAAAAAAAGCAAGAAAAAATCAGTATTTTTTAATGCTTATAGGTGCGGTGCGGAGTCAAACTTTTTGTCTTAGATTTTGACAATTTTTTTGTAAAAACCTTACCCCTGCCCCCAATAGCCCACAAAAATTTTTCCAACAAAATATCTACAGTGGTTCAGGAGTTCTTAACTACGCCTCGAAAATGGCATTTTTGAAAATTATGTACGTGACGAATTGCTCAATGGGTATTGAGATTTCCGTTACAAATTATGCACTCAAAGAAAGTGGCTACCTTCTACTCTAATTTGATACCTTGATTGTTAAGATTGGTCCAGTATTTGTCAAATTATTGCGTTTCCTGTACAAAGAACCCGCAATTTTTTCGTTAAAAACACCAAACAACGGCAGTGATTTTGTAAAACAAACCTTTTTTTCCTTCACTTCGTGTTTTCATCAAAAAAATCGAGTGTTTTTTTTACTAGAAACGCAATATCTCGACAAATACTGCACCAATCTTAACGATTAAGGTATCAAATTAAAGTAAAGAGTAGCCGCTTTCTTTTAATGCATAATTTGTAACAAAAATCGTTATACATTTTGAGCAATCTTTTACATATAGAATTGTCAAAAAACGCCATTTTTGGGGAATCATTATTCTTGAATAGTGTTGCAAAAAGTTACTTTTACTTTTACTTAAAATAATAAAAGTAACGGATTTTGGATTATTTTTACTTTTACTCGACTTTTAAAATTTCAAATATTTTTACTTTTACTCTTATTCGGATTTTCCACTGCAAATACTTACATTAATTTAAGTGAAATTGAAGTAATTTTAATAGTAGATTTCCTAGTATATAGTAATATGGGCTTGTCCATCAATAGTAATAGTAATAGTGCTAGTCCTTCAATAGTAATATGGGCTTGTTGTAAAGTGAATGGCAGAAGATAATATTTTAAGCTGCTAACACGCTAAAATCATTTATTTTAACTAAAAAAACTTATTAAAATAATAATTTATACATTAGCAAAAAAACTTTGAAACTGAGCTTTGGAGCTCCAAAAACCGGTGTTTTTCTCTGTTTCAAAATTACTTTTAGTATACTTTTACTCTTACTTTTACTTATAAAAATAAGTCTTACTTTTACTTTTATTTTACTTAAATAAAATTTTGACCATTACTTTTACTTTACTTAAATTAAAAAATGACAAATTACTTTTACTCTTACTTTATTTAAATTAAAATTTTTCAAATTACTTTTATTTTTACTTAAAATAATCCAAAATCAATACTTTTCACAACACTACTCCTGAACCACTGGAGATATAATATTTTTTTGAAAAAATTTTTATGGGCTATTGGGGGCAGAAGTAAGGTTTTCACAAAAAAAAATCAAAATCGAAGACAAAAAGTTTGTCTGCACCTGCACCACCTCTGCACCGCACCTTTAAACAAAAATCAGAAACAGAAAATAATAAAATCCCATATTCATAGCACCTTGAAACCAAAATTCGTTTTAATCGTTTTAATTAGCATTATTGTTCAAAATGTTCATTTATGTTTCTTTTAAAGTAAAAAAAGTAAAATATAGTATATTTAACTTCAGATAAGCATGGTTTTTTTGGCAGCTAAGAGTGGGGGAAGGGGTTGAGGTGGTAGTTACGCGGGATAAAATGCATCTTAAATTCTGGGAAGGATGTAAGGAAAATTTTAAATTCTAGAAGAGGGTCAGTGTGTGTTATGTGGGTTTTCAAAACAAAATACTTGAGAGGTGTCAGATTTAAAATTCTGAAGGAGAGCCAGGTTAAAAAAATTGAAATATTTTCTGAGGAGAAGTTGATTTTTGTGTAGGAGGGAGGTTCAAAATTTTGTGGTTAAAGGACCCCACCATACTTCATCATTTCATGGATATAAATC
The DNA here is from genome assembly GCA_030248175.1 of Microlaimidae sp. YZB2_3. Classification (NCBI taxonomy): domain Eukaryota; kingdom Metazoa; phylum Nematoda; class Chromadorea; order Desmodorida; family Microlaimidae; species Microlaimidae sp. YZB2_3. Next base: position 6,289 of record JASAMX010030372.1, on the reverse strand, counting down.
TCATTAAATAATCATGTTATTGATTGGTGAACACTTTTTTTGGTTTTTTATGGTGATTTTCTCGGTCAATCTTTTTTGGGTGATTTTTCTTTTTCCTGGCAAAAGCTAACGTTTTGCCGGGCCCATACCTTTTGCCAAGCTTTTGCCAGCTAATTTCAGTTTAGTCGCGCTTTAGCTTTAGTACTAAGCCCAAAAAACCCTTTAGTACTAAAGCACTTTAGCTTTAGCTTTAGTACTAATGACACCCGTACTGCAGCGTTTTCGGGTTTGTCACTAGATAGAAAATTTGATACAAACTGGTACAAACAAGTAAGATTCCTTATTTTGGAGGCCCGATTATCTTTCTTGTTTATACTTTTTTTAAATAATTAACAATAAATTCTTCTCATTTTATTACTTAATTATGTTTGAAAAATAAATTTGGTTCACTAAAGGCGGATTTTCGCTCCTCTGACTTCAGAGCCAAATTTAAAAGTTTTAGGTTTTTGTAAACAAAGCCCTATTATCAAATTTTCAAGAATGTTTCCTAATTATTATACTGCTTTTTTTAAATCCGATTTTTTAAACAAACAAATTTAATTTTTAAATTTAAGTAAACCAACACTAACTTTTTCGCCATATGCCAATTAGCTCCCGACAAATAATAGTATCTGCGGTCTGTTTGCATTTTTTTAATTCTAGATTCCAAAAATTCCTGCCGCAAATAGTTAATCCTTACCTGTAAAAAATAATAGATATTACTGTTTTGTCTGTTACTGAACCTGTTACAAGTTTAAAACCGCATGGCCGTCCAAAAATATTGTAATTATCCATCTACTGGATTTTTATTATAATAATACTAATAAACAATAAAAAAAGAAGTTGCATTGTTTTTGTGAAAAAAACTTGTCCTTTTCCCCCGGAGCTACATAAAAATATTGCAATAACTTGCTTTTTTTTATCCAAAGAATGTAGTTGAAAACCCAAACAATGTTTGTTTACCGACTTAGTGTAAATCTTTAAACACACCATCCTCTGTTTTGACAGATTTCTACGTTTGGCTGCAATTAGCAATTGATTCTCGAAAACGTACGTTTATTTGTGTTACTGATCAAAGTTCTGATGTTAAAACTGTGAAATTTATCTAATGCAGTTTTAAGGTGAAACTTTGATTTTTGGAAAAAATATTTATGTTTGAATGGCAATTTTATTAATTTTTAACCATCAGAAAAATTAAATTATTTTTAAAAAGCCAAAAACACAGAAAATTTTTAAACAGGTTTTACTGGTAAGAAACTCCTAACCACAAACCCCACCATTTGGAGGACTTAAGCTTTGAGGTGCCGTGCGTAGTCAAACTTTTTGTCTTCATTTTACTGATTTGTTGTAAAAACCTTACCCCTGCCCCCAATAGTCCACAAAAGTTTTTTCATTAAAATATATCCACTGGTTCAGGAGATATTACCCCTCCAAAAAATGGTTTTTTTCTACAATTCTGTACTTGAAAGATTACTCAATATATATAAAAATTTAAGTTACAAAATATGCACTAAAAGAAAGCGGCTACTTTCTACTTTAATTTGATACCTTGATTGTAAAGATTGGTATTTCTCGAGATATTGCGTTTTCCGCACAAAAAACCCTCGATTTTTTCGCTAAAAATACAAAATGACGGCGAGAATGTTGACAAACTTAAATTAATTTTTGCAAAAATTTTTGCCATATATATGCTGAAAATGCTTTTAAAGTTTGGTGTTAGTAATAGAAAAAAAATTGTTAAGGTTTTAGAATTTTGTAAGCACTGAGTGTCTTAACTTGTGTATAATTTTAGATGCACACCCAGCTATAGTCATGTGATGGATCATGCTACTATTCCGTGATGGGATAACGTTTTTGACCCGTGATGGGTTTTTAGGTCTTCAAATTGTGTTTTATGTTTTTGTTAATTATATTTAACTTTATTCGTAAGCTTTTTAGTTATTACTATTTTGTATATTATTTATAATTTGTTTATTTTATAACATGAATATTACACAATAGGGTAGCTGACTTAATTTTGGCCACCTTTTTTTTAATTTTTTGGATAAGTTTTTTCTGGTTTTTCCAATCAACCCAAAATTTGGTCTAAAAATCAAACGATAGCTATTTTTGTTATTCCAGGACAAAATTTTAAAATTTTTGTAACATGCGCGAGCCATTAACTTCAGCCACCTAGAAAAAACTGGCTATAACTATTGCCAAAACGAACAATAAAAATTTTTAAAGGTTGCAAATTTATCCTTATGTATTGTTCTTAGTACATATAACTTAATTTTTTCCCGTTTGCAAATTTTAATAGTTATTAAATAATTATTTCAAAACCTTAAAAATAAGTTTTAATAACCTTTGTTAACATTTTTTGGCTTAAAAAACGTCAAAAAAAAGTCAAACAAGCAAAAAAATTCTTTATAAATACGGTGGTACGATGATATTTAAAAAACAGCAAAAAACGGCAAGTTATTTCACCTTAATTTTAAAATGGTCGAAATTAACGGAATCTTAAAATGCGCAGTTAGTTAAGCGCATTGCAAAGTGATTTTGAAAAAAAATATCAAAACAGGATATTTAACAATTTCGAGCCTTAAATAGAAGATATTTTAAAATTTTATAGTGCATCGTTCTAAATTTGATGCAGTTCAAACACAATTAAAAAAATCAAAAAAAAATCATTTTTTGTATGAAAATGTTGATAATGCAGAAAAACAAAAATAAAAAACTTTCGCAAAAACACTTTATTCAACATTCATCCAGTTACTTTTGTGCTAGTTCTTGTGTTTTAAAAATAAGCTAATTTTCTAACAGCCTAAATTGATGGCCGAAATTAAGGCCTGGACGAAATTAAGTCAAATACCCTAATGCTAGGTCAATATACTTACTCACGCGTATGCAAATTTTGTGTTCTGGCCTGTTGTTATGGCTTTTTGTATGCAAGGGTGTTTTTAATAAAATAAGTAGCCATACGGCTTATAAATAATTTTCCTGTATTTTTCGGATTCATTTGCTAATTTTTATTCCAAATTCAATCCTTCAATAATATTCCCCTATACTTTATTTAGTTTTATTTGTTTTGTGGTTGGGGAGAAGGGTCCGCCCTTTTTTTGGTGATAATGTGTTGTTCAGCATAAAGATGTTAATTTTATTTATTTCAACCTCTTTATGAAGATACCCTCCGAACTATAAGCTTTTCAATGATATTTCATTTAGCCCAATCTTTTTGTGTTTGGAAAGAAAAGTCCATATCTCTTTTTGTGAAAAGTTTTTGTCCGGCATCAAGATGTAAATGTCCATGTTATTTTTTATATATTCAACACTCATTATAAAATTCCCCAGGCTGTGATATTTGCAATGATATCTCATTTAGCTTAATCCGTTCTGCGATGGGGGAGTAGAGTTCTTCCCCTTATTAGTAAAAAAATGTTGTCTAGTATTTAGATGTCCATGTACATCTTTTCAAAAAACATATTATTCTGGCGGTCTATTGACTAATTACTTTAACCAATAAGTTTAAGTCAATTCAAAAACAAAAAATTTCTCAAATTTTAAATTCCATAGGGCCTCTTTTTTGTGAAAATACGTTTTCCAGTCTAAAGATGTCCATGAGTTTTTTTTAGCTTCGCAATGATATCTCATTTAGCCTAATACGTTCTTCGGTTGAAGAGTATAGTCCTTCCCCGCATTAGCGAAAATATGTTGTCCAGTATTAAGATGTCCATGTTCATCTTAAAAAAAGATAATATTTTGGCTTTCCATTGACTAATTACTTCAAACAATAAGTTACACTGCATGCAGTGAACACTCTAGCTGTAAAGGTTGCCAACATTGTTATTAATCTTGGATGAAGAGTCTTAACCATAGGGGTGAAATTTTTTTGCCCCTCCTGGCTTGTCTTAACGCCTGCCTTTTGCATAATCTGCATAGGGAAGATAAGTTTCAGGTAATGCAACAACAACAACCAATAAGTTTGAGCCAATTCAAAGACAAAATTTTTTCAACTTTCAAAGTCCATAGGGCTCCTATTTGTGAAAATGTGTTGTCTAACCTAAAGATCTCCATGCGATTTTTTTTATAAATTTTAACCCCATTATGATATTCCCCAGTCTGTAAATTTTGCAATAATATCTCATTTAGCCCAATCTTTATTTGGTTCCCTTAGGTGAAAATGCTTAGGCGTGCGTGCGCGCGCGCGCGCGTCTGTGTGTATGTGTGTGTGTTTGTGAGTGTGTATGTGTGTGTGTATGTGTGTGTGTATGTGTGTATGTGTGTATGTGTGTATGTGTGTGTGTGTGTGTGTGTGTGTGTGTGTGTGTGTGTGTGTGTGTGTGTGTGTGTGTGTGTGTGTGTTTGTGTGTGTGTGTGTGTGTGTGTGTGTGTGTTACGGGTGTGCATTGCCGGGAAATTTAATTTTAGCCGCGCCTTAGCTTTAGTACTAAAGGTTTAAAAATCGTTTAGCCTTAGCTTTAGTACTAAGCCCAAAAAAGGCTTAGTACTAAAGCACTTTAGCCTTAGCTTTTACCAAACTGACAAATATGGACATATTCATAAATTTTAAATATTATCCCTGTTTTAAGGTAATACTTAGCATTACATTGTTAAGTTTACAGTAATAAAACTCAACATTAAAGTTTTTAACGTTTATTCGATTAGATTTTAATTTTATTTTTTAAAAAAATATTATTTTAGGGTTAATTTTATAGTTTTAAAGTGTGTTTTGTTTTGTACAAAATTTCAAGATTTTAAGGACGTTCAAAATGTCATAGTATTTGTGATACGTCATAAATGTTTTGATCTGTGGGAATGGTTGTGGGTGGTGCTGTTTTAGCCAATTAGCGCTTGAAAAAAAATCCCTTTTTTTCCTAAGCGCTAGTTGGCTACAAGTGATTTTATACCTTTATAACTCTGTGAAAATATTTTTAACACTGAAAAACTTCCGTTTAAATGGAAGGGTTTTGACCATTGTTTATTGCAATGTTTATCTTGAAATGTAAATACTCATCAAAATGGTTAACTATCAAGAATATTTTTTTGGAATAAATATCTAAAGCAACAAAACATATAACCAACATTTTTATAAAAAAAAACCATCCTTACTGCATAATAAATTTTAGAAAATGTCCACATGAAATAATAAAAATGAATTTTTTTTAATCGTAAGCATTTAGAAACTCAAAAAGATGCTTCAAAAAAGTGAAGAAAAATTGTCTTTTTTAATGTTTAAACAAAAACAAGTAAAATAATAAAAAAATACAAAAAAGTATAAAAATCCATACTCACAGAATACCAAAGCTCCAGTTGATTTTTTTATTTAGCATTATTGTTCAAATAACTTATTTATGTTACTTTTAGATGAAAAATAGTATATTCAAGTGAGGTGAGCATAGTTTTAGCAGCTAAGGGAGGAGGGAGGGGTTGGGGTGGTTGCTTACCCGGGGTAAATTGCATCTTAAATTCTGGGAGAGAGGTTCTAGAGTGTTCTTCCATACTCGCTGGCTTTTTAGAGGGGTAATGACGCCCAAGATGAAAAATTTTGAAATCTTAAAAAGGTTCAGGGTGTGTCTGGTTTTCAAAAGAAAATACTTTAGAAGTGTCTGATTTAAATTTTGGAGGTGATTCAGTTTAAGGAGAATTTGTTGATAAGAACTTTATTTTTGTCTAGGGGGGTCCGAAATTTTGAGGTTAAAAAAGGGGGGGTCGATGTGGACCCCACCTTACCTCCCTTTTTCACTGATATCAGTTTTCATTAAATAATCATGTTTTTGGTTTTACTAATTACTAATTACTAATTAATTACTAATTACTAATTACTAATTAATTACTAATTACTAATTAATTACTAATTACTAATAAATTACTAATTTCAATAGCATAATCATAATTCGGATTCGAGTCAAGTTTTTTATAATAAACTGGGTTATTTAGGTGTTTCAATCCTTCATTGAGATAGGTGGATCTATCTTGAATAGTAATCATGCCACCTTTATCTGCTTTTTTTATAATTAATTTATTACTACTGCTAAGTTCGTTCAGTGCTTGAAACTCTTTCTTACATAAATTAGTTTTTCGATTGGTATTATTGTTCAAAAAAGAAACATGATCAATCAGCTCTTTTTCCGTTCGTTTTAGGTATAATTCGAGAAGTGAATTTCCCGATGATAGATTAACCTTTTTAGGTTTAGATTTCCAAATTTTCAACTCTATTCTGTTTAACGGAAGTTGTGGTTTATGTTTTAATTTATATCTCCATCTCATTTTAGATTTAAAATTTTCGAAATCT
>JASAMX010030371.1:0-23870 GCA_030248175.1 Microlaimidae sp. YZB2_3 | reverse complement strand
TGGTTGCCATTACTCTGTTTGCTGGGTCTTCTTTGGCTCTCTGTTTGGATACTTTTTTAGCCTTCTGACACTCATCTTTCATTTTAATGTGGGCTTCATATTTGCTTTTGCTCTTTTTATTTTCCTTATTTTCAAGCTTGGCACATGTCGAGCACACATCTTTCTTTGGGCGCCAGAAGCCCAGGTTGAAATTTGAACAGAAATAATGCTCAAACCTTTTTTCACTCACAATTCTTAACTTCTGCTCTCGACCTTTATTCACTTCATTGGCTGCTACTGTATAGGAGTGCCACACATCGCTAATACTTCTGAAACCCACTATATATTTCCTTTTGGTTGAGCTTTGGCAGTAGTGTGATGTTTGTTTTGGTTTCTCCCAGACCCCAGTAGGTTGCACAAATTGATTTCCGGTCTTATTGTGTAAATCCTTTGCATGACATTTTACACTTTTCCGAATGCTTTGCCATGGTCTTAGGCTGTCTATCAGGAACGTTCTTTCCAGCTGCATTGATGTGAGCTCTTCCAAAGTTATACTGCCGTTTTCTAGCATTTTTCTTTAATTTTTGTGGTTGAGCAATTCTTCGTCTCCGGGTTCCACTTGCTTCTTTGTTTCCATCACTTTCTTCTGATTCAGATGGAACTTTAGCATTTTCTTCTGAAGGGTTGGTTTTTTCTTCCCCCGATTCACTGTCAGAACTTTCTTCTGATGGTTTCTAATCAGACTCTGATGAGCTCGAATCTGACTTTTTTTTCTCATCTTTTTTTTCTTGGGTTGATAGGAAGATGGCGGAGCGCCTTTAGCAGCAAGTCTTTCAGTGAATCCATTGTCGTCATGATTTTCTTCCTGATTTTCATCATCACCTTCTTCATATTCAACTCTGACCCCATCGTCTTCACCATCATCTCTGACTTTACCATCGTCTTTGACTTCACCATCATCTCTGCCTTCACTATCATCTCTGACTTCGCTATCATCTCTGACTTCACCATCATATATATCACATATCATATACATCACATCTGCATCTATATACCAATCTGACCTTACACAGCTAACTATACTATACTAAAAGTTATGTAACATGTACAAGCATAACTCATTCACAAGAAGTGTGGTCAGTAGATCTTAGTGTAAAGTATTTACAATGTTTGTTGTGACATAGTAATAAATCAAGTTTTGCATCTATATACCAATCTGACCTTACACCTTTTATTAAGTGAAAAAGCTACAAAAATAAGACTTCAATAATAGTAAAAAATATAAACTAGCAAGACCAACCTTTTTTTTTAAATGGGTGGAATGATCAAGGTAACCCATTTAGTCACACAAACATATTGAAGTATTATATTGCGAAAATACATAAAGTAAGCAAATGTGAACATAATAAAATAGTGTAGAAACTAAGCTTTCTGAAGCAAGTAGACGAGCTTTGATAGGCATATGACTGCAATAACCCATTAGCCATTATTACCATAGGTGAGCACGGTCGTGGAAGTTAGGGGGGGTGGTTACCCAGGGTAAATTGAATTTTGAATTCTAGGAGGGGGGTCCCAGGGGGGTCCGGACCCCCCTAGCTTTTTAGGGGGGGGTCGACCCGGGGTGCGAAATCTTGAAATCTAGAGGGGGGTCAGGTGGGGTCCGGTGTCCAAAGCAAAACAGTTTTAAACCATAATAACTTTAATAATTGTTCTTTGTATAGGATAATACTACATTTTATTTAATAAAAAGCCATATTCATGTATAAAAAGGGTGTAAAAGCATGAATATGTGATGAAAATTCACGTTTTTGGAAGAAAATTTAGTATAAAAAAGGTACGGTACCTAAAATTTTCCCGAAGGGGGAGGGGGGGGTCAGATTTAAAAATCTAGAGGGGGGTCAGGGGTAAAAAATTTGGAAATTTGGGGGGAGGAGGGGGGCCCTAGATTTTCGTCTAGGGGGGGTCCCAAAATTTCGAGACTAGGGGGGGGTGGACCCCACCCTGCCTTCCCCCCTTCTCACCTATGGAAAACATAAAAATAATTAAAACTAAAAAAGAGGTGTTAATTGACTAAAAGAGGTGTCAATTACTTTCTAAAGCCCAAAAATAATGAGTCACATTATAATCCGCAATGAGTCAAATACTTGTTGACTCTTTTTGTCACAATGAAAATTATATTGCTTTACAATCCACAATGAGTCAAACACTTGTTGGCTCTTTTTGTCACAATGAAAATTATATCACATTAAAATCCACATTGAGCCAAAAAGTTGTTGGCTCCTTCTGTCCTGAATAAAAGAATGAGCCAGAATTGTTTAATTCATTATGTCAATATGGCTAAAAAATTTAAACCAATGTGGCTCGTTCTGTAAGCTGAGTTGCTCATTTGGCTCAAAATGAAACTTTCATTTTCTACCCCTTTTAGCTTTATTTGAATGTGGCTCTTTATGTCACAAGATGCTAAATGTGGTTCTGAACCTAAAACGTTAAAAAAATTTTTTTTGAAATTTTGCATGTGGCTCATTATGTCAGAGCAACGACGATATCATCTGAAACAAAGACTGATCGGGCTGAAAAGAATTTACACCTTAGACCTTACAATTACAAGACTGATCAGGTTACAAATTTACACTGGCAAAAGTACCTTGGCGTCAAAACTATAACTAGCAAAACTTTTTATTAGTTTTTTTTTGTTTTAATTTTTTTAAATTAGGATAGTATTGCCGTTAAAATATTTTTGTATATTTTACATGAAAAAGAAACAGATAATAAAAAAAAACAATCGATACAACTTTTACCGCTTGTTGCAAAATCTTATCCATCCATTGTATTTTTAAATGGGCGATTGTTCCCCAAATACTGGGCTTTAGAGCCACTTTTAACAGCTGGAGCGCTCTTTTGTTTAGCTGCTCGATAGCTTGAGCTGTTCCAGGCGGAGTATTCGCGTAAGACTGGGCCAACTGATCTGGCACCTACAGGTATTGCCAATCACTAGTAAATTTTTTAAATTCATACTGTTCCGATATAAATAAATTATTCTTGAATCAACCTGTATCGTATCACATTTTTTAAAAATCTCTTGGTAAAAGCTTCTTGCAATTAATTAAATACACAAGTAAAATAGATCCAAGGTTTCTTGTTTATACCATAAGTACCAGACCTGAGCACTGCCCTCGGCGGGGTTTTATTGGGGAGGACAATTCCAAATGGGGGGGGAGGGCAAGCAGGGGAGAAAGAAAAAAAACGGAAAAAAATAGAAAAAAAGAAAAAAAAGGGAAAAGGGGAAAAAAGGGACAAAAAAAGTGAAATTAAGGTAAAAATAGGTCTAAAATGGCTTAAAATGCATTGGAAATAGGCTAAAAACTGCAAAAATTTTGCGATGATGGCGTCATTATAGGTCGAAAATGGCGCCCTAATTTTTGGTACTTTTTTTCATTTTTTGGCAGGGGGGGCAATAAAACAAGGGAGGGGGGGGCAAATTCTCAAGTAAAGCGGGGGGGGGGCAATTCCACATCATGCCCAGGTCTGCAAGTACTATTATTATGCATTGCAATTAAAAATTTGCAGATTTTTATTAATATGCTCAGTTATTTGTATGTATAATTTCACTGTTTTTATGATAATTATGTAGTAGAACAATAAAATGTTAATTATCTCTTGAAATAAATATTTTTGCTCAAATCTTTTACAATGCGAGAATTTCCTGACAATGTAACGTGGAAACAATTCGGTTTTTCTTTCTATACTAATTTATTATTAGTATCATGAGCATAAGTGGGCAGGGAGGTGGGGGGTTTATATACCCCCAAATTCCCGATTACTACCGACACGCGACACCCCCACTAAAATTTGGGGGTACCCCGAACACCCCCCTCCATAGGTGGGCAGGGGGGGGTTGGGGGTTATACCGCCCAAAATCCCGATTATAGCCGACACCCCCCCCCCTAAAATTTAAGGGTACTTCGGACACCCCCCCTAAAATTTGGGGGGTCCCAGTACTAAAAACACTAAAAATGGTGTATTTGAGGTATATCCCCAAAAAAATTTTGGGGACACCCCCCAAATTTCGGGGGTCGGGTATACCCCCCCCCCCGAAATCCGGAAGGCTGCCCACCTATGCCCCCTCCCCTAAAATTTGGGAGGTCCCAAGACTAAAAATTTAAAAATGGGGTATTTAAGGTATAGGTATACACCCAAAAAATGTTTTTGGACAGCCCTCCCCTCTCCGAATTTCGGGGGTCGGGTATACCCAAAAAAATCCAAAAGGCGCCTACGAGCCTACCTATGATCATGCATGAGTTACCTGACATGCTATCCGTATTAAGAAGTTCACAACTTGGTCCACGTGAAAGTTGTCTATGGGAGCGTGAAGTTGCTCTTCAGTTTTAGAAGCTTGACTGTCCTTAAATAATAATAAAATATTTATTTATATAAACAAAATGTCCGTATTGATAATGAAAAACAACACTAACAAATCTCGTTTGAAAAAAAAACAACAAAAAACCAAGTATCATTTATAACTCCTAAAGAATCATGTTTTTTTTGTCAAGTACTTAAAAATTATTAGATTAAATTATTGCATTATTACTTCATCAGGAGAACTTTCTTTTTTTTCTTGAATCTTAGCTGCCACTTCAACTCTTGGAGTTGGCGGTGACCTTAAAAGAGCCTGGCAATCAAGATCCACCGACTCTTGAGAACTTTCGTTTTCTTGATTTTGTTTCATGCGGTAAAGTTCCCATTTAATTATCATCTCGCACACATCAACTGCTAATTTTCGGTTTTCCAGAGCACCTTGCTAAAAATTTATAAATGATATGTCTAGCATGTTTCTATCGAACTTTTAGGGATATCATCAATTATCTAAATAAAAAAATGAAAACCTGAATAGAATCACTACTATGTTTTTAATTTACAACCCCGACACAGAATTTAAAAAAAAAACAACAAAAAAAACGTAACAACAATGTCATAGAAAAATTTGCAACGTTTGCAACGTTGCAAATTTGCAACGGACGGAAAATAAAGGCAAAAACGTTTTATGCTTATGCAAAGCAGTGAACAATAAAAATAAAAATAAAAAAGTTATGCGCCAAAAAACCAAGTTTTCATAAAAGTTTTTTTAATTACCTGAGAAGTGACTAGTTTCTGGATTCCGTTCATAAGATACTGTATTAGTTGGTGACGAACAGGATAGTATACTTTATAGTGACGAATTATAAGGTGCCTAAAAATTTATGTCTAACTTATAATATGGTACTGAGCGTCTTGTTTTCCTTCCTGAGAATAAGAATGTTTTCTAAAATAAATCTAGTGGTGACGAGTGTTTTCGGCTACTAATGTTCAAAAATTATTTTTGTGTTAAAAAAAAGAATGTTTCGTATCTCATGCCCAATAATGGGGGTTTTATAATGCAAAAACAAATCATTGCGTCTACAACATAAAAAAATACACCAACGTCTCTCTTTCTGTACTGTTAACCCAAAATATGGTTGTTTAAATAAGCGTCAATCTAATTTATACCTTTAAAGAATCAGATTTGTTTGTAAGAAAAAAATCCATCATACATTAAGTGCATAAGCTGAGCGGTGGAGTGGCTCTCCTCGGTGATAATTTTCTTGGCGAGAGAAGTCAATTGGAAGTGGCCGTCCTCCATTCGCTGCGGAACGGCGGGGGTGAGAATGGTCAGGGCTTGGCGGATCACCCCTCTCGGGTCTTGACCGTGGGCTTTAAGCAAACTGTGGAACACCTGAACAAAAAATAAAAAAACTAACAGCTGAATCTAAAATTCATTTTAAGCAACAAATTAGGAAATAATAAAGATAGATTAACCAGTAGAGTAATTGGCTTAAATTTGTACACGATCTCTTTGTAAACAATAGTTTTATAACTATGAGAATTATGGCGTTAAATAAACATTAAGCTATTTCATCAAAAATAAACTATTGTGCATTAATCATAGGTGTCCTACCTAACCAAGTTAAGCTGGGATATTAAACCCGGGCGAAGGACCAAAAGCCGCGGGGGTAAATATGATAAGAACTAGGATAGTATGGTTTTTAAGTACCAGTAGGTCAAAATAAGGAGGGTGGAAGGGTATTTTAAAATCGCTAAAAATATGCTTTAAAAATGGTTTCTTTTTAAAATTGCTTTAAAAAGGCTTTAAATGGAAAGAAAGTAATGGGGAGTAAAAAATAAGCTATCTGAACAAACATTTATCACATTTTGTGTTTAATATTACCAAAAAACAAACAAATTTTAAAATTGGGCGGAGTTGATACAGATGCGGAAAGCGGAAGGGGTGTGTGTCATGGTTTGGGAAGAGTGAGGAGATGGTACGCCAAAAATGGGCATTTTGAGGAGAGGGTAGGTTCACCCCTTGTGGGGGTATACCGCCCCCCTCGTACACCTATGGCGTTAACTGCTGTGCTGAAAATTCCCACCCTCACTCTTGGTTGGCACGGGCAGTGAAAGCAATGTCACTCTAAAAAGAAATTCTATCAGGGTGAAAATAGATGAGTGGTAAAGTAACCACTCGTTTTTTGAGAAAATAACACGTGCAGAGAAACACATGACGCAACTAAATAATAACTGGTTACATAACCGCTGAAAACTTTTTTTTTTAATTTTTCTCGCTCATGGGTTTATTGTTTATTTCTTCCTGCCGGAGAGCGGTTACGCCCTTAATTTCACCCTGGAAGACTTTAGCTTTAGAACATTTAAACTTACCAAAAAACAATTTTATTAAGTTAACAAACAATTTTATTAAGTTTAAGTTAAGTTTTTTAAACTTTTTGGAAAATTAATAAAACACCCAATTAATACCTAGCATTTATTTTAGTCACAATCACAAGAATGGTAACTAAGCAAAATAAAACTCCATGAACTTTACTCCTAAAGTTAGAAATAGTTATGTTCCCCAGAACTGCAAGCTTTGTAGCCCGAAGCAGCAACCTGAGCTCTACCCTATGTTGGTACTGATTTCATGAATAATTAACAAGTAAAGCCATCGACTATTTTGCAGATTTTTTGTAACGTGAACTTTGTTCAAAGCTTCATAAAAACAATAATTATAGCCCTAAGAATGTGGATAAAAGAAAACATCATTTATTTTTTAAAAGGCTTATCTTTCAACTTAAAATGACAGAATCTCCGAAGTATGATATTAAAATGTAAACACATCACTATTTTGATACATTTTTAAATAATTGTCTATTTTTAATTTGAAATAAATAATTTTAATTATGTTAGCACTATTATTTCTGTCACAAAAAAATTTGGAATGCAGTGGCCAAAGTTCTGAAGCGTAATATTGGAATGTAAACTCATAACTATTTTAGATATATTTTTAAATAATTGTCTATTTTTAATTTGAAACGAACAAACAACTTTTAATTTAATTATGTTACCACTAAATTTTCATTTCTATCACAATAAATTACACTATTTACGTACTTGCAAAACTATTTTTCGATTTATAGCAAATTTTTCAATAATGTGAGCAATAAGCAGATGACCGTGGTATTTCGTGGTGGGATCCTGAGAGTTGTTCTGCTGTAAACAGGGCCACGCAAGGAGCATAAACTTGCGAAGCCTGCTGCCCTGTTTCCTACAAAAAAATTTAAATTACATTTTAATTCCTTAATAAAATGATGGATGTTAATGCATGATTTGTGCTTAAATTTAAACTACAATTCATTGAGGACTGGTAATAAACACTAACATGTTAAAATAATATAAGTTTTGCACCAAATATTTTTTAAACTACAATTCATTCAGGACTGGTAATAAACACTAACACGTTAAAAATACGTACTTGTGTGTTGGATCATGAATGTGTTTTGAAGCGTATTCCACAAATAAGGAGGATATTTGATAAAGCAAAATATGAAGCCCATCTTTTAAATGATTTCTAGTTCGTTCATCATCTATTACCTGAAATAATTTATTATCTCGAAAATTTTAATCTTTTAAACACAAATACATTTTTAAATTTTGTTAAACGTCTGTTGGATAAATGGGCAGAATAGGCGTTGGTGGTTTATACTCCTCTCTTAAAAAAAAACACAAAATTTTCAAAACTCGGTAAAATTAATGTTAAAAAAGGTCATTGCGCGGCTAAAAATGTCATTTTTGTTTTAATAGTACAAAACGGCAAATTATTTGGTTTAGTAAGCAGATATTCTAGCAAAAGACGAAACAAAGTTTCGAAAAAAAAAGCCTTATATTAAATGGAATAGTATAAAGCTACATAAGTCTAAAAACTAAATGCCAGAAAAGACTGAAACAAGTCTCTTTAAAACCTGTAAATTAATAACAGATTTTGTGAATTTTTCAGAAAAACAAAACCGAATAAAAACAATACGTGTAAAAGCTTTAGTTTGCGTTTTTTAACCATTAATAAAACTTAATTCACATATATTTCTCTCAAAGTGGATTAACTTTTACATGAGTTAACCAGCTGTAAATACCACAGTATTAGTTAAGTCACACGTCGTCAAAACGATACAAAAAAGTATAACGCAAGCGTCACAGTAACCATGAAAAATTTCTGTCAAAATAAGTTATCGCATTGCGCATTAAATTTTGTAATTTATCATTATTTTCGTATAAAGCAAAACGTACCGCCATATTAACGGCTTTTTAAAATCAAATATCAAGTTTTAAGTCCGAAAAACATTGAAAAATTCAGATTTAATATAAGGCGACTTTTAATTTAACAAATACATTGACAGCTAATTTGTTTTATGTAATAAATAGAAACATTAAAGAAAAAGTCGCCTTATATTAAATCTGAATTTTTCAATGTTTTTCGGACTTAAAACTTGATATTTGATTTTAAAAAGCCGTTAATATGGCGGTACGTTTTGCTTTATACGAAAATAATGATAAATTACAAAATTTAATGCGCAATGCGATAACTTATTTTGACAGAAATTTTTCATGGTTACTGTGACGCTTGCGTTATACTTTTTTGTATCGTTTTGACGACGTGTGACTTAACTAATACTGTGGTATTTACAGCTGGTTAACTCATGTAAAAGTTAATCCACTTTGAGAGAAATATATGTGAATTAAGTTTTATTAATGGTTAAAAAACGCAAACTAAAGCTTTTACACGTATTGTTTTTATTCGGTTTTGTTTTTCTGAAAAATTCACAAAATCTGTTATTAATTTACAGGTTTTAAAGAGACTTGTTTCAGTCTTTTCTGGCATTTAGTTTTTAGACTTATGTAGCTTTATACTATTCCATTTAATATAAGGCTTTTTTTTCGAAACTTTGTTTCGTCTTTTGCTAGAATTTCCGCCTTTTAATGCATTAAATTCAATGTCATTTATTAAAGATATAAAACATTAAAAAATTTACTCATTTTAAAAGAAACGTCATGGTGTCCTCATGATATGAATACAATTATTTTCATATCCAAAACTTCAATGTAATTTTAAGCAGTATACTATACAAAAATTAAGTCTGGGTAACTCCGTAAAATTGTATGGAACCTGAAAGAACCATATAAAATAGTGTGTTTTTCTTCTGTTTAAATTTTTTTGTTAGACCTGATTTAACCACTTTTTTTGGAAATTAGCTTTATTTGGACTTTTGTTTTGTGCTTGATTTTTCTGGATTGATGGTTTATTTTTAAACAACAAAACCACACCATTGTAAATGGTTTTTCCAGGTTCCATACAATTTTACGAGGTTACCCAGATACCAGTCTTTTCTCGCATTAAATTTTTGGAGTGATTGTAGCTTCATAGTATTCCATATAAAAAAGAGTTTTTTTCTGTTTCGATTTTGATAAATTTCCGTCTATTGAAACATTGTACCCCGCAGCGCTCACACGTCACCCAAGATTTATTTCATTTTATTTTTTAAAATATTTTTATTGTTGCCATATGGCTGCTAATTAGTGGTAAGGATATTTTTTCGCTCTTCTCGTTGAAAATTAGTAATTTTTATAAAAAGGTAAGGAATTATAATTTAAACCAAAAAAATAACCACAAGAGAATGTGTATTACTGAATGAAGTTACTTAATATGTAATTCAGTAAGGAAAAAAAGTGTCACACAAGTACCCCAGTACCTAATGGGTAACTTAGAAAAAAACTGGTCGTTTTTCACATGAACAGAGGTTTAACTACGGGCAATAGAGCATATTCGAGAATAAAATTCAGGTGCGGGGGCAATTTAGCATCTACGTGCAAAAAATCAGCTCCAAATATTTACCACAGGAAAAAATTTTTGGGGGACCCCCAAAAAAAAAAAACAAAAAAAAGTTAAGCAAATTAAGCTTATTAGTATGAATTTCAGGTATGTTTAGCAAAAGTTTTTAGGTTTTTAATATCAGAAAAATATGGGTAATATTTTAGTTATGTAAAATGTTTAGATTTTTAATTGGCTAAAAAACTATTAAAGGTTTTGTTGATTTCGATGACGCCATCAACAACGGTTAACCGCGCAGTGACTTAACCCATTTAATATAAGGGAAAGAGCGCTCCGCGCTCTTCCCTGATTGGGTTTTGGTTTTTTTTAAAATTTTACGAAAAGGTAATTTATTTATTAATTTTTTTTTTAAGTTTAGGTTTTAGAGAGGTTTGGTGAAGTGATGCGGAATTTATTTTCAGGGTGTGGTTTTGGTGGTGTGGGTGTGTTGGTGCTGTCCTTTTTTTTTTGCTCGGGGAACGAAATGGGTCGCGGTGGGGTGCGCGGCGTCCGGGGGGGGTGGGTGTTTTGTTGTTGTTGTTTTGTTGTTGTTTTGTTGGTGTTGTTTTGCTGGGGTTTTGCTGCTGTTTTTTGGGGGGTTTGCGGGGGTCTGCTGGGGGGGGGTCGGTGGTTGGTGTTTTTGCTGGTGGGTGCTGTGTGGTTCTTCTTGTTCTTTGGGGGGGTTGGCTCTGTGGGGGGGGCCAAATTGGGTGGGAACCAAAGGGGTTTTCAGGGGAGTTTCAGGGGGGGGTTTTACTGGGGGAGGGGGGCGGACCGGAGGGCTTTGGACAGGCGGGGTCACGGGGGGTATAAAAGTTTCCTATTTTTTAGGAAATAATTTTCGTTTCGCCTCCCCTCCCAAAAAGGGTTTTTCCCTTGTTTAATTTTTCGTCTTCTTTTACGACGTCATGTGTCCGATATCTTTCCACAAAACAGCGAAAGGCATTTCTTTTCCATTCAATCGAAAAATTCTAAAAACTTTTCAAATCACAAAATTAAACAATAATGGTGAAATTTCTTTTAAAATAATGCGTGTTTTGTAATAGGAGGTTATATAAAAAATTGAAATTAATAATTAACTTTTTTAAACCTTTTTTTCGAAATAGTTATACAAATAATTAAGTTCTGCACAGGTTTAATTATTTAAAAATTTTAACAATAGGTAATGTAAAAGTCTTAAATCCTAAGTTTTAGAATATTAATTAGCATAATAACAACGGAAATAAAAAAATTGCATGTAATTAAGTTACCTGAATAATGTCTTGCTCCAAATAACGTCTTAAAAATGTAAAATCTGCCACCATTTTGCCGTTTAAGCATTGAATCAAATCAAATAAAAGAGGTACATCATTTATATTTTCCCTAAAAGTACATCAAATAAAATGCAATAAGAAAACCTAAACAAACGGGGCAAAAGCAAGTATTCAAAAACATTTAGATGATCATGTTTTATTGAAAATGTCAATAGATAGAAAAAATTAATGAGCTTCAAATGTTGGTACTTGCAATATTCTGTTAACAACCGTTAAAAACTACCTATATTTGAGATTATTGAGTTTTGCGTGTAAGACTAGAAATATGCTGACACGGCAGATATTTTTGTTTGAGTAACAACTTTATTTTGTTAATAAAAAAACAACATTATTTTTTTAAATAAAAATGCACTTTTTTTATTTTTAAAATGTCATAAAGTTTAAAAATGTTAAAATAACTGTAAAAAATTACTTAAAATATCGTAGTAAGCATTTTGCTAACACACGGGGTGTCAAAAACTTAGCATTGTCCACTGTTTCCTAAAATTAAAAAAATTAATAACGGTAACATAAATAGGTGGGCAGGGAGGTGGGTTATAATTCCCCGAAAATCGGAAACTGTTGAGCCTCCGAAATTCTGAGGATAGCCCGGAGTCCAGAAACCCCCGCCTCTAAATTTAGGGGGTCCCAGCATACATGGGCAAGTTAGTCTGGAGTTGGGGGTTAATTCCGGATTTATGGGCAGGGTAGTTAAAATCTGAGGAACGCGTTGATTGTACCCATATCGTTTTTTTTGAAGTGCATTTTACTGACATTGTTTTTCGATTTTAGGTAAATAACGCTAATTTTACATCAAAAAGCCATTTTTATACCATTTTTGATCTTTTTATTACTAAAACACTTATTTTGAAGAGATTTTTTCTTTATTTCACCAAAATATGGGGGTTAAACTTCTCTCCCTTCCACTTCTGGGTTAGGGGTTATCCCCCTTTCCTTGTCAAAATTTGGATTAAACCCTCCTTCCCGCCCCCAAACCCCCCATGCCAATATATCTGTATGCCCAGAACTAAAAACCCAAAAAAATAAGGTTTTTGGGCGATACGCCAAAAAAACTTTGGGACATCCTCCCCTCAAATTCGGGGGGTCGGGTATACACGCCCTCAAATCCGGGAGGCTGCCCACCTATGGTAACTTAAGCATTTTTTGTTTGCAATCGAACTTTTAATCTCGTGCACCTTAATGTTAAAAAACAAAAAAAATACAATGACAAATAATAAATAATGACACTACCAATTGTTTATAGTACGAAAGAAACTGGGGTGATTTCCACATGTCCCGCATAACATCTACCAGTTGTCCGTTTTCCACCAGCCAATTAGGGTCTCTTTTTGATAGTTTCGAAATGATACGGAGAGCCAACAGCGCCAACTTCTTAGAAGGGATATTCGAGGACACGAAGGAATCCTGCTCCATACTCTGCAAAATGAAACGCTATTTTTTGCATAATTTTTAGATTCTATGTTGAAAAATTACAATTTTTGGTAAAGCGCATTCGCTAATTGCTATCGGATTATCAGAAACAATTACGAAGCTGGGGGGGGGGGCTCCATAGGAAATTTTTGTAAGGAAGAAGTTTCACTTAGTTTTTGCAAATTTTGGGAAAGAAAACAATATTGTTTAAATATTAATTAAGAAATATTCTAGAAGCGTTTTTAAACCATGCGAATAAACTTCAAAAAAAACTTTTAGTTTTCTACTAAACAATAAAATTTAACAAAAAAGATAATTAAACTATTTTTCATTACGTTTTATGGTAAAGCGTATTAGTTTCATTCGCCCAAAATTTTCTAATTTAAAATATAAATTTTAAAACTTATAAATTTATTAAAAAAATAACTTAATTCTCACCATAACGTGACCCGTGAGCAAGTTCACAAGAATAGCCGGTTTAGCTGTCAAAACCTCTCTGAAGCATTGTCCACCTTCTTGCTTCAACAACCACTGAAATAGTTTTTTGCTTAAAATGTTTTCATTTAATTAAGTATTAGTAATAAAAAATCAACACTCGTTTTGATCTGTAATACGTTATAATAGGGGATTAGGGTTTGGGAGAACCCCCAAGTCACAAAATTACGAGGAAAACATCTTGAGCCAACTCTTACAGATTTCTAAATTTTGTTACCCCCAATAAAATTTATCAAGTTTATTCTATATTTTTTTTCGAAAACTGTGAATTTTTAACTAGAAATATTAATACAGTGTTTTTTTTCTAAATAGCATAATTTTATTCAATATTGTATTATTATCTATAAAAATAACAATTAATGGTTTAACAGTATACCGCCTTTAGATTTTTATTTTTGTCTGCCCTGAATCGAATTTTCCTTTTTTAAAAGCTAGGAATTAGAATTTCCAGTGCCATTTACCGCCCGTTCTAGTTTTTGACGCGGTGCTGACGGCCTACATGTTTGTAATTAAAAAATTAAATCGTTTTTAGAAACTAATAAAAAAGCTAAACTATTTGATATTTCACAATATTTTTTGTGAGAGTAAATTAGAAAAATAGAAACAATAATAAAAATATCTTACTAAAAACATAACATCAGTACGTTCCATACAAAGATTTTCATTGGTCAGAAAAAACCATACAGTTTCCGAAGGAAAACGTTTTAGAAATTTTAACATCGGTTCTCGCCAGGCAAGACATGACTAAAAAAATATACACAGTCAAAATGCTTATGATCTGACTACAGAATTTTTGAACCAACAAACATATTTGTGTATGTTTTTTTTTTTTGAAAATTTAGGAATATCTGTAGAAGAGAATAACGGTTAAAAAACCGACAATTAAACTTAAAACGTACACTAATTTGTAAGTCTATTTCAGCCTGCACTACCAATGAAATAATTGGACCGACGAAACGCGAAGTAGCAGCCGGTATGAGATGTATTGTGTCCAAAAGCACAGCACACGTTTCCATTTCCTAAAATTGTCTACTCAGTTATAAATTTAATTACATAAATTAGGCTAAACTCAGGATATGTTGCTAGAATAAAATAAAATTGTCAAAATTAGTATTATAAGACTTTTTATACTAATTTTTACTTTTACGTTTACTTATTATGAATAAGTTCAATCGTTATCATGAGAACAAACAACCGTGAGTTTGAAAGGCTTCACAGTTTCAAAAAAGAGTAAAATCAGTTGTTATAAAAATTATTGATAAAACAAAAAACAACATAAAAACTAAAAAGCCAGTATTAATTACGTTGGTAAGAAAGGCGTTAAACCCAGGTTTTTCCATAGTTTGTTGATGAAGCAAGACGGCCGAATCCACCCATTTTCTCAAATGGATCTAAAAAATAATAATTTAATAAACAAAATTTTAAGTAATAGTTCAAAACCCAAAACAAAACATCAAAGTTCAATAGTTTTATTGTGTATATAGTAAAAAAGCCTGATTTTATAAACATAAGTAAGATAATTATAGAAACAAAAATAACGAAAAAAACATGACCTAACAGACAAACAATAGAAAAAAAGAGCAAAGAACAAAACTTTTACCCGAATTATAACAAAAACAAAGGTGTAAATTCTTACCATGAGTTGGTCGCAAAACTTCGGGGTGAATGTCGTTGGAGATAAGCGGGTAAAATACAGCAAACGTTTGGCGACGTTTAGACTAAGACTTTTGTTGTCGCTTAAATTCATGAGTATGGGTCGAACAAAACTGGTGAGGATAGGTGTTAGTTTGCTCGCTTCCATAGGTCCTTTTCGAATTCCCTATGCAATTAATAACAACTTGAATTACAAAAGGTTTTTGATCAGTTACACACAAAATAATTAATAGAATTACTTCCTAAAAAAAAACCCACTATACTGCTACCAGTAATCAAAAAGCTTTTTAGTATATACTTTATGGTTCTTACATCATTCATACAGTTAAAAGCCGTTTCTTGAAGTTCGTTTCCGGCATGTGTCAGGGCTTTAAAAGCTGCCGAAAAAAGCTTCTCTTGGTATTTGATCCTTTCTTGTTCCTTGTCTCCATGGGTTTTAGCGGACACATAACAAGCCCAAATGGCTTCTAAATAAATCACTTTTATCTACAAAAAAATATTATCAATTGTTTAATTAGATTGGTCATTGAATAAAAAAATGTATGAAAATAATTTTATCTACAAAATAAATATTATTAATTGTTTAATTTGATTATTCATTAAATAAAAATATGTATGAAAATAATGTATTGTCATTTATATAAAATAACTCTAATTACTTAGTGCACTGGATTTTAATCTGATAAACATAAGCTGCCGCGTTTGAACAGAGCAGAGAGATTGTCTTTCGTAACAAGGTAGTTGACATAGGGCATCATCTTCTGTTTCACAAAGTTGCAATAACTAAAAAAGAATCAAACATATATTGAAAAAGGTCATATTCAGCCAAATAATCATTATTTTATAAATAAATTTTTATTTCCACCTTTTTAAAAAATAAAACTCTAAACAAACCCATAATTAGCAATATTTTTACGTGTATCACTCAGTTAATCCAAAAGTCTGAGGAGCAGATCTTACACTTGGCGCTTACAGTCATCAGGCTCATAATTTTTTAAGGGAATAGGGCTTCAAAATGCAAATATGATTATAACAAATACGCTCAAGATAAAACAAAACAGTGATTGAATATGCGCGGACATTATAAAAGCAATATATAGACAACATCTGGCGCTTCATTTCTTTAATAATCCCTTTTTGACTACCCAGTAACATCGTTGGTTTTCTTTTAAATTTAAACCGCACATTTAAGAAACATATAGAATAATAAGTCATGGGCTTTTTCACAATGACAGACCAAAAACAACTTATTCCGACATTTCGAATCAGACCAGTGGATGCGGTCAGGTTCTTGGAAGGCATAACCTGATGCCCCGGCTATGAACAACAACAACAACATTTCGGATCGAATTCGTTTAAAAGTTTATGCCATGCTTTTTACGGACGTTTTTATCTTTTTAAGAAGCAAAGGTTGGTGATTTTAGATTTAAGCATATGGGCATTCCAAATAAATGAAATTCAAATAGTAAGTAGTAGGGTATCTGACTTAATTTCGGCCAGGCCTTAATTTCGGCCACCATTTTAGGGTGTTAGAAAATTGGCTTATTTTTACAACAAAAAAGAAGTAGCAAAAAAGTAACTGGATGAATGTTGAATAAAGTGTTTTTGTAAAAGTATTTTATTCGTGTTATTCTGCATTATCAACATTTTCACACAAAAAGTGAATTTTTTGTGATTTTCCTAATTTTTGCTTTGTGTTTAAACTGCATCAAATTTAGAACGAAGCATTATATAACCTTAGAATATCTTCTATTTAAGGCTCAAAATTTTTAATTTTTATGTTTTGATGTTTTCTTCAAAATTACTTCGCAATGCGTTTAACTAACTGAGCATTTTAAGATTCCGTTAATTTCGGCCACCTTAAAATTCAGATGAAAGAACCTGCCGTTTTTTGCTGTTTTCAAAATTATCATCGTACTACCGCATATAAAGATTATTTTGTTCGTTTGACTTTTTTGACGTTTTTTTATGCCAAAAAAAATTCAGAAAAAATACAGGTTAATAAAACTTGTTTTTTTTAAGGTTTTGACATAATTATTTAAAGTTTGCAAACGGGAAAAAATTAAGTTATAATATGTACTAAGAACAATACCTAAGGATAAATTTGCAACCTTTAAAAATTTTAATGTTCCTTTTAGCAATAGTTATAGCCAGTTTTTTCTAGGTGGCCGAAGTTAATGGCTCGCGCGTTAATTTCGGCCACAATAAAAATAAAACTTTAAACCTTCACTGATCTTTAAGCGTAACAGAATTTTTAAAATTTTGCACTGGAATAACAAAAATAGCTACTGTTCGATTTTTAAACCAAATTTTGGGTCGATTGGAAAAAAAACTTATCCAAAAAAATAAAAAAATGTGGCCGAAATTAAATCAGCTACCCTACGTGAGAGAATTTATGAAACTCCGTAAAAAGTAAGCTACGGCAGCCAAGAATTTAAGTTTAAAATAAATGTTTTTTTTTCGAATTGTATGAAATAAATAATATACGATGTTACTGGGTAGTCAAAAAAGGGATTATTAAAGAAATGAAGCGCCGATGTTGTCTATATATTGCTTTTTATAATGTCCGCGCATATTTCTGTTTTGTTTTATCTGAGCGTATTTGTTATAATCATATTTGCTTTTGAAGCCCTATTCTTAATTATGAGCCTGATGACTGTAAGCGCGTGTGATCTGCTCTCAGACTTTTGTGGATTTGAGAATAATACGTAAATATTGCTATTTGGGGTTGTTAGAGTTTTTTTAGGTGGAAATAAATTTTTTAATAATGATTTTGGCTGAATATGACCTTTTTCATATATGTTTGGTACTTTTTTAGTTATTGGCTTTGTGAAACAGAGTGATGCCCTATGTCAAATACCTTGTTATCAAAAGACAATCTCTCTGTCTATATCCAAACGCGCCAGCTTATGTTATCTAGATAAAAATCCAGTGCACTAAGTAATTAGAGTTATTTTATATAAATGACAATACATTATTTCATACATATTTTTATTTAATGAATAATCAAATTAAACAATTAATAATATTTATTTTTGTAAGATAAAATTATTTTCATACATTTTTATTCAATGACCAATACTAATTAAACAATTGATAATATTTTTTGTAGATAAAAGTGATTTATTTAGAAGCCATTTGGGCTTGTTATGTGTCCGCTAAAAAGAAACAAGGAACAAGAAAAGGATCAAATACCAAGAGAAGCTTTTTTGGCAGGGCTTAAAGCCCTAAGAGATGCGGAAACGAACTTAAAGAAACGGCTTTTGACTTGTTATGGAATAATATTAAGAACCAAAAGTATATACTAAAAAGCTTTTTGATTACTGGTAGCATTATAGTGGGTTTTTTTATTAGGAAGTAATTCTATTAATTATTTTGTGTGTAACTGATCAAAAACCTTTTGTAATTCAAGTTGTTATTAATTGCATAGGGAATTCGAAAAGGACCTATGGAAGCGAGCAAACTAACACCTATCCTCACCAGTTTTTGTTCGACCCATACTCATGAATTTAAGCGACAACAAAAAGTCTTAGTCTAAGCGTCGCCAAACGTTTGCTGTATTTTACCCGCTTATCTCCAATGACATTCACCCCGAAGTTTTGCGACCAATCACATGGTAAGAATTTACACCTTTGTTTTTGTTATAATTCGGGTAAAAGTTTTGTTCTTTGCTCTTTTTTTCTATTGTTTGTCTGTTAGGTCATGTTTTTTTCGTTATTTTTGTTTCTATAATTATCTTACTTATGTTTATAAAATCAGGCTTTTTTACTATATACACAATAAAACTATTGAACTTTGACGTTTTGTTTTGGGTTTTGAACTATTACTTAAAATTTTGTTTATTAAATTATTATTTTTTAGATCCATTTGAGAAAATGGGTGGATTCGGCCGTCTTGCTTCATCAACAAACTATGGAAAAACCTGGGTTTAACGCCTTTCTTACCAACGTAATTAATACTGGCTTTTTAGTTTTTATGTTGTTTTTTGTTTTATCAATAATTTTTATAACAATTGATTTTACTCTTTTTTGAAACTGTGAAGCCTTTCAAACTCACGGTTGTTTGTTCTCATGATAACAATAAATTGAACTTATTCATAATAAGTAAACGTAAAAGTAAAAATTAGTATAAAAAGTCTTATAATACTAATTTTGACAATTTTATTTTATTCTAGTAACATATCCTGAGTTTAGCCTAATTTATGTAATTAAATTTATAACTGAGTAGACAATTTTAGGAAATGGAAACGTGTGCTGTGCTTTTGGACACAATACATCTCATACCGGCTGCTACTTCGCGTTTCGTCGGTCCAATTATTTCATTGGTAGTGCAGGCTGAAATAGACTTACAAATTAGTGTACGTTTTAAGTTTAATTGTCGGTTTTTTAACCGTTATTCTCTTCTACAGATATTCCTAAATTTTCAACAAAAAAAAACATACACAAATATGTTTGTTGGTTCAAAAATTCGGTAGTCAGATCATAAGCATTTTGACTGTGTATATTTTTTAGTCATGTCTTGCCTGGCGAGAACCGATGTTAAAATTTCTAAAACGTTTTCCTTCGGAAACTGTATGGTTTTTTCTGACCAATGAAAATCTTTGTATGGAACGTACTGATGTTATGTTTTTAGTAAGATATTTTTATTATTGTTTCTATTTTTCTAATTTACTCTCACAAAAAATATTCTGAAATATCAAATAGTTTAGCTTTTTTATTAGTTTCTAAAAACGATTTAATTTTTTAATTACAAACATGTAGGCCGTCAGCACCGCGTCAAAAACTAGAAGGGGGGGTAAATGGCACTGGAAATTCTAATTCCTAGCTTTTAAAAAAGGAAAATTCGATTCAGGGCAGACAAAAATAAAAATCTAAAGGCGGTATACTGTTAAACCATTAATTGTTATTTTTATAGATAATAATACAATATTGAATAAAATTATGCTATTTAGAAAAAAAACACTGTGTATTAATATTTCTGGTTAAAAATTCACAGTTTTCGGAAAAAAATATAGAATAAACTTGATAAATTTTATTGGGGTTAAAAAAATTTAGAAATCTGTAAGAGGTGGCTCAAGATGTTTTCCTCGTAATTTTGTGACTTGGGGGTTCTCCCAAACCCTAATTAATTTTGTGACTTGGGGGTTCTCCCAAACCCTAATCCCCTATTATAACGTATTACAGATCAATACGAGTGTTGATTTTTTTTTTATTATTACTTAATATTAAATGAAAACATTTTAAGCAAAAAACTATTTCAGTGGTTGTTGAAGCAAGAAGGTGGACAATGCTTCAGAGAGGTTTTGACAGCTAAACCGGCTATTCTTGTGAACTTGCTTACGGGTCACGTTATGGTGAGAATTAAGTTATTTTTTTAATAAATTTATAAGTTTTAAAATTTATATTTTAAATTAGAAAATTTTGGGCGAATGAAACTAATACGCTTTACCATAAAACGTAATGAAAAATAGTTAGTTTAATTATCTTTTTTGTTAAATTTTATTGTTTAGTAGAAAACTAAAGGTGTATTTTTGAAGTTTATTCGCATGCTTTAAAAACACTTCTAGAATATTTCTCAATTAATATTTAAACAATATTGTTTTCTTTCCTAAAATTTGCAAAAACTAAGTAAAGGCTTCTTACAAAAATTTCCTATGGAGCCCCCCCCCCCCCCCCCAGCTTCGTAATTGTTTCTGATAATCCGATAGCAATTAGCGAATGCCCTTTACCAAAAATTGTAATTTTTCAAATAGAATCTAAAAATTATGCAAAAAATAGCGTTTCATTTTGCAGAGTATGGAGCAGGATTCCTTCGTGTCCTCTAATATCCCTTCTAAGAAGTTGGCGCTGTTGGCTCTCCGTATCATTTCGAAACTATCAAAAAGAGACCCGAATTGGCTGGTGGAAAACGGACAACTGGTAGACGTTATGCGGGACATGTGGAAATCACCCCAGTTCCTTTCGTATTATAAACAATTGGTAGTGTCATTATTTATTATTGTCATTGTATTTTTTTTTTGTTTTTTAACATTAAGGTCACGAGATTAAAAGTTTGTTTGCAAACAAAAAATACTTAAATTACCATAGGTGGACAGCCTCCCGGATTTGAGGGCGTGTATACCCGACCCCCCGAATTTGAGGGGATGATGTGTCAAAGTTTTTTTTGGCGTATCGCCCAAAAACCTTATTTTTTGGGTTTTTAGTTCTGGGAATACAGATATATTGGCATGGGGGGTTCGGGGGAAGGAGGGTTTAATCCAAATTTTGATAAGGAAGGGGGGATAACCCCTAACCCAGAAATGGAAGGGAGAAAAGTTTAACCCCCAAATTTTGGAAATATAAAGAAAAAATCTCTTTTAAATTTTAAGCAATAAAAAGATCAAAAATGGTATAAAAACGGCTTTTTGACGTAAAATTAGCGTTATTTACCTAGTTTTCCTTTAAAATCGAAAAACAATGTCAGTAAAATGCACTTCAGAAAAAAAAACGATATGGGTACAATCAACGCGTTCCTCAGATTTTAACTACCCTGCCCATAAATCCGGAATTAACCCCCAACTCCAGACCAACTTGCCCATGTATGCTGGGATGGGACCCCCTAAATTTAGGGGCGGGGATTTCCGGGCTCCGGGCTATCCCCAAAATTTCGGTAGCTCAACAGTTTCCGATTTTCGGGGAATTATAACCCACCCCCCTGCCCACCTATGTATGTTACCGTTATTAATTTTTTTTAATTTTAGGAAACAGTGGACAATGCTAAGTTTTTGACACCCCGTGTGTTAGCAAAATGCTTACTACGATATTTTAAGTAATTTTTTACAGTTATTTTAACATTTTTAAATTTTATGACATTTTAAAAATAAAAAAGTGCATTTTTATTAAAAAAATAAAGTTGTTTTTTTATTAAAAAAATAAAGTTGTTACTCAAACAAAAATATCTGCCGTGTCAGCACATTTCTAGTCTTACACGCAAAACTCAATAATCTCAAATATAGGTAGTTTTTAACAGTTGTTAACAGAATATTGCAAGTACCAACATTTGAAGCTCATCAATTTTTTCTATCTATTGACATTTTCAATAAAACATGATCATCTAAATGTTTTTAAATACTTTCTTTTGCCCCGTTTGTTTAGGTTTTCTTATTGCATTTTATTTGATGTACATTTAGGGAAAATATAAATGATGTACCTCTTTTATTTGATTTAATTCAATGCTTAAACGGCAAAATGGTGGCAGATTTTACATTTTTAAGACGTTATTTGGAGCAAGATATTATTCAGGTAATTTAATTACATGCAATTTTTTTTATTTCCGTTGTTATTAATGCTAATTAATATTCTAAAACTTAGGATTTAAGACTTTTACATTATTGTTAAATTTTTTAAATAATTAAACCTGTGCAGAACTTAATTATTTGTATAACTATTTCGAAAAAAAGGTTTAAAAAAAGTTAATTATTAATTTCATTTTTTATATAACCTCCTATTACAAAACACGCATTATTTTAAAAGAAATTTCACCATTATTGTTTAATTTTGTGATTTGAAAAGTTTTTAGAATTTTTCGATTGAATGGAAAAGAAATGCCTTTCGCTGTTTTGTGGAAAGATATCGGACACATGACGTCGTAAAAGAAGACGAATATTTAACTAAGGTAATATCACTTTTTTAGGACGCGAAGCGTCAATACATGAAATTGTAATTTCATAAAAATATTACGAATACTATTTTAATACTCGCTAGTGACTCCGGTAGTTGGCTCTGAATAGCCCAGTTCCGGATTCGTTAGCCAGTACTATACTTGTCAGTCCAGTAGTACGATTATAAAAATGTAATAATTCATTTGCTATTGGATAATAGAACTTTTCCATTTTAGGTTAAATAAATCTCAGTTTTTTGTGAGGTGTATATCCATAAAACGCAATTTTTTGTACGGTACCGCCACGAAAAGGGCCAAAACCTACCCCAAAAACGGTAAAAGAAAATCAGCGACTAAACTAAGCTTAAGCAAAACCTAAGCTAAGCCTAAGCAAAATCTAAGCTGAACTTTAGCAAAACTTAAGTCTGAGCGAAACTCAAGCCCAAAGCTTGCTAAGCAAAAGTTAAGCTAAGTCTAATCCTAAGCAAAACCTCTAAGCCTAAGCAAAATTTAAGCTAAGCCTAAGCAAAATCTCAGCCCAAGCAAAACCTAAGCTAAGCCTAATCAAAATCTAAGCCTAAGCAAAATCTAAGCTAAGCATAAGCAAAACCTAACCTAACCACTCCCCTGTCATTTTTGGGGTAGGTTTTGGCCGTCGGCTACCGCCACCGCGACCCGTTTTTTATATTTTCAGGTTTTCCTTCCTATATTTGGTATAGAATATATTGTAGCCAAAAATTTAACAAATAGCTAGTAATTCGCTATTTTAGGCGGTACAACACCAAGACCCACCCCAAGCTATATTATTTTCATAATTCGAAATCTTTTTTACATTACCTATCTCTTTATAGTAATTTTAATTTTCCAGTGGCATTATTTACATTTTTGCACTTAGATGGTAGTCGTATTCTTTAAATTCATTTAATTTTTATTGATTTTGGAACTAGTAATATGTTAATTTTATATTAATTTAGTTCTTTTTCAGTTGTATGTATTTTTATAAAAAAACTTAATTATTTACCTTGATATTTTAATGAATCAGGGAAGAGCGCGGAGCGCTCTTTCCCTTATATTAAATGGGTTAAGTCACTGCGCGGTTAACCGTTGTTGATGGCGTCATCGAAATCAACAAAACCTTTAATAGTTTTTTAGCCAATTAAAAATCTAAACATTTTACA
>JASAMX010030367.1:0-11168 GCA_030248175.1 Microlaimidae sp. YZB2_3 | reverse complement strand
CAGGGGGCGCATCTGCGCGCCATGCTCTGCGCTGATTTGTCGCAGCCACGTCATTTCAGCTCTGCTGACCGATCAATATTCGCCGTGTCGCGTGTCGTATATTCTCTATTATGTAATTTACAAAAAATAGGCGGAGATTTGTAAAATGAAAATTTACAAACATCTTTATGAAATAGGCCCCTGACGTCGTTTATAACACGCCGGGTGTTGGAACGCCGGCGAGACCTCGCCGGCTTCGTAAATACAGCTCATGACCACAACTTCACGCTCTATTTTTACAGCATTTTTCATGGTTACCACCTTTATAAAGTTTAAGTTACAAAAAGACAATTTTTAGACTGGAGGCCAAAATTTAACTTGAGATTACATACGCTGGTGAAGTTTTTAGTAGTTATTTAAAAATTGGGTTTTTTTTCCTAACACAGGGCATTTTAGTAAATGTATTACTGCGAAAATAATTTAAATATTAATTGTTATTGCTTAGCAAGAAAAAAGCAGGGACCGGTCCTATTTAGACAGAATGTAATATTTTTATATCGCCGAATATACAATTTAATGCAAAAAATTTTATTATAAACTGGTTTATTTTGTGGGAAAAAATTTAAATATATTTTTTAAGAAAATTAAGTAATGCATAGAATTGGCGATGTACAACATCGTCAAAAAAGTGTACAAAGAGTGTCCTTGATAAAAAATTTTCCGCTAAAACAAGCAGACGAATTTAAAAATTTTATAAATTCCAGAATTATTTTTTAGTTTTCCAGATTTACCACTCGCGGTCGAACAGATAGGACTAGACGTGATTTTGCAATAGGATATAAGTTATATGCAACAAAAAAACTCGAACAAACGATATTTAAACATTAATGAGAGTTTGCTTGCGCGTTTTAATGGTTTAAAAAAACACAAAAGAGTTTTGTTACCGTTCTGTTGCAACTGAACCGGTCAAAAAACTTTAATATTTATCCTTAAATCATTATTTCATCAATAAATCGGTAATGATAATAAGGACTGATTATATTAAAAAAACTAATACTGTTAAACAACCTGCGTCATTTTACATGACGAAATTATAATTCAATGTTTTGTATGTATCTGTAATCTAGAAGGCCACCTACCACGCAACGTCGGAATAAAACAAGAATAGTAAAAAAAATTACAGATTGGAATTTTCCACTTCTTCCAGGGATTCGCAGAGCGGGGCACCGGCTGTTTCCGGTAGAAATAGAGATAGTACACCTGCAGAACAAGAGAAAGCACCGAATAATAGCTCCATTTCGAGCCTACTTTCGTACACCTAAATTTGTAAAAATAAAAACACCTACATATGTTTTTTTAATGTTCTAGTTGTAAAACTATTCAAAATTTAAAAACTAAATTTAAAAAGTTCATTCCAAACTTTTAAATACAAGTATTTTCTGTAATTGAAACATCAAGTGGGAAGCAAACGCACCAGCAGCGCCGTACCTACGAAGCGGAAAAAAACTAAAAATTCCCCAAAACTGCATTTGCTTTTGTAATATTAAGAAGTATTTAAGAAATTTTGAAGGGAATGGGTCGAGATTTTAAACCAATAAAGATTTGAAATATTTGAAAACGTAAAATGTACAAGTCGGTCGCTGTTTCTCAATTTTTCCACTACATTATGATTGTCGCTAGTTGTCATCGTACCCTCTTCCTACATTAAAAAATCCTTCTTTAGAACTAGATTATATAAAGTTTAACTACTGTGTTTGACCGAAAATGTACACATATACTTTAAAAAAGTTTACGAAAATAATGTTAAAATATAAATTTTGCGAAAATATGTTAACATATGACTTCCAAAATGATCTGAAATTTATGTAATTAGCGCAATGTTGCTCTATATCATTAGGAAATTGGCCTAATTGGGGGCTTTCTATAAAAAACTATCAAAAACAGTCGAGGTTGTGGCGCAGTGGCAGAACATACGTCTTGCATGAAGGTTCCTGGATCGAGTCCCGACTGAGACAAGCTATATTGTGATAATATTGCTTGTTAATATTGTTAAATGTAATATTCGGTTGAGCAATTAATGCTGACTAACATCGGCCTTGCGTATCCTGCTTTATTTTTTTTTAATTTTTTTAATTTATTTATTAGTTTACGTACAGTTATCGAACGAACAAACACGATACATCAAGAAAAATAAATAAATAAACTTTTAAATAAGAAATATAAGAGCAGTTACCAGCCACATGGCGATATAGGACGCGGACACAGCCCCCACTCTAGCCAGCATACTGCAACTTCCGGTTGCCGTGTGTCTGAGCGGCGTGGGGAAAAGTTCCGGAGTGTAGGTGTACAGTACCTAAAAAAAGGGAAACTATAAAGGCTGGTTCATATTTATGACGAAACGCCTTTGACAAAGTTCAAAGGACAAAAGTCCTTTGGCCAAATTTAAACAAATTTCAAATAGCGTTCATACTTTGTCCAAAAGAAAAAGTCCAAAGGACGTTTTGGCTTGTCCAAAGGACGTCTTGGCTTTTCTAAAATTGCCCTTTGGACCAAGTCCAAAAGACGTTTTGTCATACGTATGAACCAGCCTTAAGTGATGGGCAATTCCGGTTCCAGGTTCCGGATGTTCCGGGCAAAATTTGGAATTCCGGTTCCGGTTCCTGTTCTGGATTTTTGGAAAATCTCAATTCCGGTTCTGGTTCCAGTTGTTCCGGGGGTTTCGTAGTTTGATAGGCAGTTCCGGTTCCGGGTTCCGGATGTTCCGGGCAAAATTTGGAATTCCGGTTCCGGTTCCTGTTCTGGATTTTTGGAAAATCTCAATTCCGGTTCTGGTTCCAGTTGTTCCGGGGGTTTCGTAGTTTGATAGGCAGTTCCTGTTTCGGGTTCCGGATGTTCCGGGCAAAATTTGGAATTCCGGTTCCGGTTCCTGTTCTGGATTTTTGGAAAATCTCAATTTTAGTTCTGGTTCCAGTTGTTCCGGGGGTTTCGTAGTTTGATAGGCAGTTCTGGTTTTGGGTTGTGGATGTTCTGGGCGAAATTTGGAATTCTGGTTTCAGTTCCTGTTCTGGATTTTTGGAAAATCTCAATTCCGGTTCTGGTTCCAGTTTTTCCGGGGGTTTCGTAGTTTGATAGGCAGTTCCTGTTTCGGGTTCCGGATGTTCTGGGCAAAATTTGGAATTCCGGTTCCGGTTCCTGTTCTGGATTTTTGGAAAATCTCAATTTTAGTTCTGGTTCCAGTTGTTCCGGGGGTTTTGTAGTTTGATAGGCAGTTCCGGTTCCGGGTTCTGGATGTTCCGGGCAAAATTTGGAATTCCGGGTTCGGTTCCTGTTCTGGATTTTTGGAAAATCTCAATTCCGGTTCTGGTTCCAGTTGTTCCGGGGGTTTCGTAGTTTGATAGGCAGTTCCTGTTTCGGGTTCCGGATGTTCCGGGCAAAATTTGGAATTCCGGTTCCGGTTCCTGTTCTGGATTTTTGGAAAATCTCAATTTTAGTTCTGGTTCCAGTTGTTCCGGGGGTTTCGTAGTTTGAAAGGCAGTTCCGGTTCCGGGTTCTGGATGTTCCGGGCAAAATTTGGAATTCCGGGTTCGGTTCCTGTTCTGGATTTTTGGAAAATCTTAATTCTGGTCGCAGTGTTCGAAGGTTCCGCAGTTCCGCCCATCACTATATGATATGACGATTTTAAAAAAACAACAACCAATTTTTAGCAAAATCTTTTAAAAAAATTGAAATTCCAAACAATCACGCTGATTGAAATCTGATGTTCTAAACGGAGGTAATCTCATAGTAACACCGCGCGCAAAAAGGGACGCCTCCATTTTGTCTAATAACCCACCCGCACCGGCATTCTTTTAGCCGTATTCGAGCCTGCATTTTGAAGCCCTGTTTTGCTGCCTCTTCTTCTACAACCATTCCCACGGAGTAACATATAACATATATGACGTGATCACGAATACTATAGGATATTTTGAGGGTTCTTTAAATTCTGACCTGATTTACAAATATAGTTGATCCACTTCGCGTTGTTTGTTATTTTAAGGTTGAGCTGAACATTATGCAGTATATAATTTTCCAGATAGAGCCATTTTTCCCAAAAAAAAATCAGTAAAATGTTTTTTTTTTAATTTGGTGTATTCAGGGTTTTTTTAATCGACTTTAAATCTTACAATAAAAACTAATATTTATATTTGAAAAAATTTATACAGTCCTTTGAAAGGTATATAATATCAAAAGAATTGGTGAAAGCCATGGTAAAAAACAAGTTGGTGAATTAAAAGTCACCACTTAAAAAAATGCCCTACACTTTCAACAACTCTATTTTTAAAATATATAAAAAATTGTTTAAAATGTAAGCCTACCGCGTAAGTAGCAGAAATTCCCATTTTACTGATAAGTACCTGGCAAATTTTGAGCCAGAGAATATCTAAATTATAGAAAAATAAAGTTATTAATGTAAAATCTGTTTTTTCTAAGTTAAATTGCTGAAGTAATAGATGATCAAATGATAGAAAAATAATGTTTTCACCCTGAAATGCGTTATCCCGGTAATACCGACTTTTGAACCTGCCTCCGGAAGACTGGAGGCAGGTAAAAGGCAGGTACAACTGGCTATACAAGGAGGCAGGCTAGAAGCAGGTAGGAGGCAGGTAGGAGCCAAGTAGGAGGTAAGTAGGAGGCAGGTATGAGGCAGGTGAAATTGCCTCGAAGGCAGCTAGAAGGCAAGGTAGAGGCAGGTAGAAGCCAGGTAAAACTGTCCCGGAGGCAAGTAGGAGGCAGGATAGATGCAGGTAAAACTGCCTCGAAGGCAGCTTATTGGGCAGGCTTGAGGCAGGTAAAACTGCCTCGAAGGCAGCTTATTAGGCAGGCTTGAGGCAGGTAAAACTGCCTCGAAGGCAACTAGGAGGCAGCGTAGAGACAGGTGTACGACAGGTAAAACTGCCCCGGAGGCAGGTAGGATGCAGAGTAAACGAAGGTAAAACTGCCTACAGATACAAGGAGGCAGGCTAGAAGCAGGTAGGAGGCAGGTAAGAGCCAAGTAGGAGATAAGTAGGAGGCAGGTATGAGGCAGGTAAAATTACCTCGAAGGCAGCTAGAAGGCAAGGTAGAGGCAGGTAGAAGCCAGGTAAAACTGTCCCGGAGGCAAGTAGGAGGCAGGATAGATGCAAGTAAAACTGCCTCGAAGGCAGCTTATTGGGCAGGCTTGAAGCAGGTAAAACTGCCTCGAAGGCAGCTTATTAGGCAGGCTTGAGGCAGGTAAAACTGCCTCGAAGGCAACTAGGAGGCAGCGTAGAGACAGGTGTACGCCAGGTAAAACTGCCCCGGAGGCAGGTAGGATGCAGAGTAAAGGAAGGTAAAACTGCCTCGGAGGCAAGTAGTAGTCCGGTTGGAATCAGGTGAAACTGCCTCAAAGGCAGGTTGGAACCAGGTGGCCCTACGTCCTATCTCAAAGCATATAGAAGTTAGGAAGCAGCTAAAACTGCCCTGGAGGCGGGTAGGAGGTAGGGTGGAAGCAGGGTGAAGGTGAGTAAATTTAGAATGGAGGAAGGTATTAGGCAGGGTGGAGGCAGGCAAATTTAAAATGGAGGCAGGTAGCAGGCAGGTCGGCAGCAGATAGGAGGCAACAAATTTTGCAATGGAGCAGGTAGGAGGCAGGTAAACACTTGTTTTCCCAATTAAGGCACCTCGTTTGTACTGGGTTATTGCTTAAATTTCTTAAAACTTATTTTGTAATTTTACTCTCTCGGTGTGTTAGTGAACTTCTGTGATTCTACTGGAATGTAATTATTGCTGAAATTTTGTCAAAATTTTAATTTTGTCAAAATTTTAATTTTGTCAAAATTTTAATTTTGTCAAAATTTTACCGTCTGGCACTACCAGCGTTGAGAATAAGCAAACGCTAGCTAAAAAATATCCGCCGGCCGTCCATATTTTCCGCCCGATGATGTCCATAGTGAAGAGGGCTATGGCTATGCCGGGAATTTCCAAAAATCCGGACAGAACGAATGTCACGTAGCGATTACCGCCCAGAAAGTTCGGATTCATGGAAAGACCGTAGTAAACCATGCTGACAACTGGCCTGAAAAAGTTTTTTGCATGTTTATGCTTTTTTTATATGTTTATGTTGTTTTTTTATGTTTGTATTGTTTTTTATGTTGTTTTTTATAAACCAATCAATTTCAGTTATTTTATTTTGCTTGATGACAACGCTAACCTATAGTGATACAGCGTCAAAATCCTCTATAATTTATAAATTTGGAATTTCAAACTTTTTAAAGTATAATATTAAGTACCGGAGAAAGCCTTAAATCCATTTTTACTTGTTGTTGGCACACAGCACATTACACATTTTCGACAAATAAAAAAATTAAATTTTACCAAATGAAGAAAGATATCAAAATCCGCGTTCTCAGTTTTGGCTGTTTGAAAAGATCAGACACGTGGACTTTATTGACAGCTTCTGAATAGGGCTTTGGATCCATAATCATTTCATTTTCTTCCACTTCATTCTCCTTGTAGCCATTACTCGCGTTCTTGTAACCCTGAAAACCGAAAATTTTTTTACAAAGCCTAAAAAAAGCTATTAAAATTGGGCAGGCGCTCTGATTATAACGTACGTTATAGACAAAGGAGCATTTTTCAAGGCAATTTTTTATGTGCAAATTAAAACAAAAAAATATCACCGCCAACAATTTAAAAATATTTATATTTACAGAGTTTTACGATGCACATGAAGCAGAATATAGCTAACGCGTTTAAAAATTAACTGAAATAATCCGAAAATTTGTCAGTAAAAGTTCATTTTAATTCATCATTATACCTTTAAAAATTAAATTAAATAACTAACATTCTCCATAGTTCCATTGGTGACATTTTCTGGCTGCTTCTCTTTTTCTGAAAGCACCTAAAACAAAAAAAAATTTTGAGTATATAAAACCTACGTTTTGACTCTATGCTCATGAAGCATCTTACAAAACAGCAGAGAATTTGTGGGTAAAATTAATTTTAAAAAAGCTATAACGTAGATTTTTACTTACTATCTGTAAAAATTTGTAAAAAATGTAAAATATATATATAAAATTATAAAAAAAGTACAGTGAGCTCGAGTTCATTTTCCCACCAGCGGTCTGGTACACTGACTTTGTTAAATCTGGCAGCGATTTGAACGACCTTATTGGCTTCTTGAACTCTTCCCACAGTTAATAGCCACCTTGCAGACTCGGGAACGATCCTGTTTGAAGACAAATTTTCATTTATTATAATTAATTATTATCATTATATTATGCATTAAATGCACGAAATTTGGAATATATAGGTGTCTCATCTAAACTTCTGATTTACTTGTGGTATTTTAATGTAATATTTTGGTATTTAAAAACAACTCTAATTTTAAGAGAAGGATAGACACTTTCAGAAACAAATGAACACTTGATAGGCACCTTGCACTGAAACTTAAAATAAACATAAGATATAGAACACACAAACATTGCTGACTGTACGGAAAATACAGTAATCTTGCAAATGTTTTTTTTTTTTAAAAAGACGAAAGGGAAAGACGAAAACCTGGGCTATTTAATAATGACATCACACTGA
The DNA here is from genome assembly GCA_030248175.1 of Microlaimidae sp. YZB2_3. Lineage (NCBI taxonomy): Eukaryota > Metazoa > Nematoda > Chromadorea > Desmodorida > Microlaimidae > Microlaimidae sp. YZB2_3. The sequence continues at coordinate 3,602 of JASAMX010030367.1, read as the reverse complement.
TTATGTATGTTGATTTATATTAGAAATTGTCTGTTTTAAAACGTGTAACTAAGATTTGCATGTAAAAATAAAAAAATATATGACAACAGATGTTATTATAAGCGGGTTATTTCCCGACAGTGCCACCACTAATCAATAATCAGGGAACATTTGCATGATTACGGTATTTTCCGTACAGGTTCAATGTTTGTGTGTTCTATATCTTATGTTTATTTTAAGTTTTAGTGCAAGGTGCCTATAGAAAGATTTTTTAATGAAATAAGTAATATTCAATTTGTCTACATTCGAAACATTTAGTTTCGCTTTGAAACTCGTAATGAAATAGCAAAAAAAAAATTAGTGGGAAAGTAGAAAGGGTAAAAAATGCTCGGGAATTGTCTTTTAAAAATTTTACAATTAGAACTTATTTAAAAATTACATAAAAATCTAATTTTGATAAATTGTCTTTTAATAAATATCATATCTAAAAATTTTTTAAACATCTTTTTAAAATTTTTTTATAATTTAAAATTTAAAAGTGTTGGCGTTAATATTTTAAACTTAAAGGTGATGTGCGGAGGCAAACTTTTTGTCTTCGATTTTGATAATTTTTTGTGAAAACCTAACCACTGTCCCCAATAGCCCACAAAACTTTTTTCAACAAAAGATCTCCAGTGTTTCAGGAGTTATGACCCCCAAAATTTGCGTTTTTGATAATTCTGTACGTAAAGATTGTCCAATGGTAATAACGATTTACGTTACAAATTATGCACTTAAAGAAAGCGGCTACTTTCTACTTTAATTTGATACCTTGATTGTTAAGATTGATGCAGTATTTTGAAATATCGCGTTTACCGTACAAAAAACCCGCGATTTTTTCATTAAAAACGCCAAACGACGGCAGTGGTTTTGTGAAGTTTGCCCAACCATTTTTTCCTTCACTTTAAGCAAAAAAATCAAGGGTTTTTTGTACGAAAAACGCAACATCTCGAAAAATACTACACGAATTTTAACGATCAAGGTATCAAATTAAAGTAAAAAGTAGCCGCTTTCTTTGAGTGCATAACTTGTAACGAAAATCGATATACCCATATTTATACAATATACCGATATACAATCTTTCACGTACAGAATTGTTGAAAGACGCCATTTTTTGGGGGGTCATTACTCCTGAACAACTGGAGATATTTTGTTGAAAAAAACTTTGTGTGCTATTGGGGGCAGGGGTAAGGCTTTCTCAATAAATTATCAAAATCGAAGACAAAAAATTTGACTCCGCACCGCGCCTTTAAGGAATTATTACGCACTTACCACCAATATGAGATAAAAATCAATGCTGGTAAGGAAATAAGAAGTTGTATATACTGATAATCTCTAACAAAATATGCTATTCCTCCCAAGATCATGACTCCAACGGAGTATATCATTGAAGTAACAGGACCTGCTAATTTTCGCTTGCTAGACCCGACTAATTCCAACGCTAAAAATATTTTTATAAATTATTTATTCTGAAGTTTACATAATGCAACGAGAAAATACTTGTCAAACGCTATGAAATCGATAAGTTCAAAAATTAACCATAGCTAGCCGTATTGTTATATTTATAAGCACTGCAATGTTATTTTTAAGGCTGGTTCAAACTTATGACAAAACGTCCTTTGGAAAAAGTCCAAAAGACAAAAGTCCTTTGGACTTTGTCCACACGACAAAAGCAGCGTCAAAACGTCCTTTAGATTTTGTCCAAAGGACAAAGTTCAAAGGACAAAATTCAAAGGACAACGTGTTCATACTTTTTGTCCTTTGGACTTTTCCCTTTGGATTTTGTAGTTTGGACTTTGTCCAAAGGACAAATTCTAAGTAGCTAGGACATTGTCTTTGTCCAAAGGACAAATTCTAAGTCTTCGTCCAAAGGAAAAAGTCTAAAGGACGTTTTGGCTTGTCCAAAGGACGTTTTGGCTTTTCTAAAACTGTCCTTTGGACTTTTTCCAAAGGACATTTTGTCATAAGTATGAACCAGCCTTTAATTGTTTAGCTAATTTCAGTAAACACGTAAGCCCGTACACACTTAGCCACATACCCACGCACACAGGCACACACGTATACGGGTACACTCGTACAAACTTGCACAGGTGCACATATAAAGACGTGCGCACACATACACGTACACATCTACACGCACGTACAAACGTACACACATACACGCGTGCACATGTACACTCGAGCACATGTACACAGGTACATGCATACACACGTTCACACGTACACACGTATCTACGAACATAGATACCCACGTACACACGTCCATACATGTGAACACAGGTACACACGTTTATACGAAGAACGTTCACACGTGCACACGTACACAGGTACAAATGTACTCACGTACACTCGTAAACACGCACTTTCGTGCACACGTAAGCAGATAAGCACGTCATGCATACCACAAGGTCAGCCGCACACACGCATGCACACGAACGCACGCACTCATGCACACACCCACACATACACACACACACACACACACACACACACACACACACACACACACACACACACACACACACACACACACACACACACACACACACACACACACACACACAAGATAAAAAAGATAACTTTTTTAAGAACACAATAGTCAGAACCCTTCCATTTAAACGGAAACTGCTCAATGTTAATATTCTTTACAAAATTATAACGTTATAGAATCAGTTTTAGCCAATTTGTGCTTATCTTTATTCAACTATATACTTCTGGCTTGCATAGAATTATTCTATATTAATTCATTAATTCACTGTCAAAATGTGTGTTATTGAGTTATTTAAAAGATCCAGATATTAAGGATTTAAAAAAAAATTTGTTTTCATTTATCATAAATTTTACTGCAGAATCGTTATATATATTTTACTAAAATTTATTTTATTAGAAATACTTTTTGTTACAACTTCGCTTAAACCAATCCCCTCACTGAAGCCATAAAAACGAAAAAAAAACAATGATGATTATTATCGCGTTCCAAACGCGGAGCGGAATGTAAAGGGCATATCGTCGTTGTTACGGCAAAATGAGCAGCAATACGTAACTGAACGAAGTACGTCACAATAGAAGACATGAGCAATTAAAATTGCGGTTATGACGCGTTTGTGGGAGTTCGACCTTTTCTCAAAATATACTTTTAAACCTTTAAAAAATTGCATTTTTGTTGCAAATTGGATAGTTTGATAAATAATTGTTAAAATATGGTAATTATTTATTAATATTGAACAGTTTTATTTAAAAATTTAAATTCTTCTATTTTTAAATAGTTGATTCAATATACTGTAAATCATCGAAGTCAGCTAGGTTTGATTTGCAATTGAAGTTTATTTCTGAAGAATTATATATCAGAAGAGGGTGTTGTGTTCAGTATTTATTTTTAGCAGTTTTGGTAAAAAAAATTTAGGAGTAAAAAAAAATACTTTTTTTCGACCTTCTAAAATATTTTATGGAGTCACCCCTAAAAATTAAGAGTGTAAGTTTCGCTCAATTTTTTTAGGAAATACTCGGAAAACTTGTTCTAACTGCATACCGAGCGGTCGGTGTTTCTTATAATTAAAAAGTTTCGCTTTTTTGAGATTCAGGGT
>JASAMX010030366.1:0-13659 GCA_030248175.1 Microlaimidae sp. YZB2_3 | reverse complement strand
TTAATACATATCCTATGATTTAACCATGAAAAAATATTCCATGAGTTTATTTATTATAAAGCAACAAAATATACTAATTTTTAATGTCTAAGAAGTTTAAGAAACGTTGTCTAAATAAAAACTCTGCAGGTCTTTAAATGTTCAGGTTACAATAAAAAGTACCTTAATTTATTTGCCTGGTCCGCATAAACATGCAAACAGGTTTAATATTCATTATGCATAAATAAATATTAGAAATTTAAACGTTAAACATTAAACAGTTTTATGTAAAAAATGACACTGCACAACGCATGCTTTTAAAACAAATAAAACATAAGAAATAAAACTTACAGATTAAGTAGAGATCCTAAACCATGTAAAATTTCCCCTCCAATATTTTTGATACGATTTCTACTGAGATCACTAAAAAGTTTTAGTTTTTTTCGCTTTGATAAAAAAACTTTGCCACTATTTAAAACTTATCCAAATATTTTTCCTATTAGACCACCCAAAATTGAGTATCGCGTTCGTCACTGATATCATTTATCATTTAAAAACAACAAGTTCCTTATTTCGAATAAATACAAACTGCACTGTTTGAAAAATATAAACCAAAAAAACGTATGAATTGTGTTCATAACCATGTGTAATAAATATTACAATTGATTTAACATTTGACATATAAATAAATAAACTAATAAAAACTTACAGTTTTGTTACTCCTGAGGCTCCATTGAATGCATTCGGTTCGATTGTTTGCAGAAAATTGTTGCTCAAATCTCTAAAATTTGCAAACAAATTGTCATAAAAAACTATGATTGTAATCTTACAGTGACGTGTTTTTTAGAAATTAAAAATGTTTTGTGAGTAAGCACAGCATTTTTTATTTAAATTTTAACTATAGGTAGTTTTTTTTTAATTTTAGAAAAGAATTTCACAATTACACAGGTAGAATTTTACAAAGCTGTAATAAATTTTAAATAAATAAAGAAACCCATACGTACATTTCTTTAAGGTTTATTAGCTTCTCAAACACTCCAGTAGCCTTTAAATGCGTAATTTTGTTATCATTCATTAACAGTTTACTAGTGAAAGCTGGAAGCTCGTTTGGAATCTAAAAATTATTAGTATCCAGAAAAATAATTAGACAGCAAACATCGGTAATAAATATTTTAGTTAAAAAAATCTTTATGTTTAACAAATCAAAGTTTTTACCATAAAAAAAAATAAAATAAAAATTATGGTTCATAGGTTCTTTTGTTTAAGGGGTAATTTTTTTGTAATTAACATTAACATTATGTACATAAGTTTTTTCGGGAAAGAATTTTAAAATTTACAGTCAAATGATAAATGGAAACGCATTACACTTGACATACAAAATTAAAAAAAAGATCATCATGGTAATTTATACCTCTGTCAAACCTTTTCTGCTGCAGTCAACCATTGTCCCATCACAAGTGCACTCTGCAGGGCAAGGGTGGTCTATAATACACTGACCAGCCAACTGCGTAACGAACATTTCCGAGCCTTAAAAAGGTTTTTTTTTCGTAAAAATAAATTTTAACAAGCTGATATTTTACAGATCTATATATTAACATAATTAGATATATAATATCAATCATACATAACAAAAAATTGTATCGCTGCGTATTAAATTTCGTCACTATCCAAATTTGACTTCCTGGGAGGTCAGATTTAACCAACCGGGAGGTCAGTTATATATTTTTTTAAAATGCCATTCAAGCTTTTAGTCCTAAAAAAATCAGAAGATACATATGTTTTCTTTGGATGTGAGATAACTGACGGCCAGATCGTCATCGCGGCCACCGGCTGATGTTTTTGTTATGCGCATAGTTATGAAATGAACTGCTTACGGCTAGATAGATAACATGACAATTTACCTAGCCTTACGCAGTTCACTTCAAAGTTTTGCGCACAAACAAAAATAACAGCCGGTGGCCGATATTAAGGCTTTGCCGACTTTAAGGTAGTTACTCTAACACTATTATTATTTTATAATTTTGCTAAAAAAAAGTAAAATAAGTAGATGACTGGATTTTACCTTTACACTTAAATTTTGTTGGGTCGAGTCCTAGGAGTCTCTTTCTAGAAACTCTTCTGGGAAGTTCGCAGCGAGCGCCACTGGTCTCAACCGGATTAATTTGTAAGTAGTATGCCAGCCAACGCATATTGCAATCGCAGATCAAGGGGTTACGTGCCAGATGTCTTAAAACATATTTCGAGGTTTCAGAACAATTACAACATTAATTAATGATATTAGTGAAAGATAATATATTATGCTATATAATTTAAAAAAGGTCTAGATATTTATCAAACCGGCTCTTGTATTTAAAATTGTTCGAACAAATTTTACACCTAAGGTGAGAACTAAGTACTAAGTACATTTTAATACTATTTTATTTGGAAAATAAACCAATTACATATTTTTTTTTTGTTTTAATTACTTTGTATTAATAAAAAATTTCTTACAATGTTTGTAAACTTCGAAGACCAACAAACGTCATGTTTGCGACAGATTTTATTTGATTGTCATAAAGTGATCTAAAAATACATTAGTTTCATATAATATAAATATACACGCGTTTAATTCTATTAATAAGATACTTTATTCATAAAATAAGTACTTATTAGTCAAGAAAATATTTTAAAAAAAATAAATAATAGAATATTTACAAGATTATCTTACAGTAAGTTAAGATTTTCCAAATCGTCGAAAGTTTCTTTTCGTAAGCATTGCAATTTATTAGCGTTTAGTAATCTAAAATCATCAAATTGTAAAATCATTTTGTATGGAATACGTTAAGAAAAGCATAGTGTAAAATCTAAAATAGCGTATTTATGCAGAATGACAAAAATCTTGCTTAGTTTGGCTGATTATTTTTCAGCCAAACGCTTAAGTGTTTTTTTGATATTTAATACAAATTTACAAAAGTATTTTAAAGTATGAGTATACTTGGAGAGTATGCAACATAACATATAGCAGCAACATTTTATGGATTATTTTGAAAGTATGTCAATATATTGGCATACACTAGTGTCACTTTTTATACAGGAATTCTAGTATTTATTGGGATAATTATATTTTTAATATTTTAGTTTTGGATGGCAAAAATAAAGCACCTGTCGCAATTACAAATCATCATGATTGTTAGGATTTTAATAAAACTTATATATTCCAAAAGCTTACAGTAATTGTAAACTGTTTAAACCACTAAATGCTGTTTTTGGGAGTTCCACAAGCCGATTTCCATAAAGTACCCTAAAAGAAATATAACATCTAAGATTTGAAAATAATTTTTTCAAAGTTACTTTATATTACAAAAAATGAAAAACTACGAAGATTTGTTTTTGCCAGTTCATTATCTTGTAAATTATAAAAGAAGAACTGTTTGAAGAAATATGTCTAAATGAAAAAGTTAAAGTATTATATTACTTGCAAAAACAATGCGCTTAGTTGGTACTTTACCTCTACTGTAATTGTATAGTCCAGTAACTATTGGTACAAAAAGCTGGACTATTTCTATACCAAATAAATGTTGGGTAGTTTGCAATGACTTTTTGTATGAAATTTAAAATAAAAAAAATTTAAAATAAAAAATTTCAAAATATAAAAAACACTTTTCCACATTTAAGGCGTAATTTTAATTTTAAAAATTTTAAAATTATGCGATAATATCTCACTTTTACATGGTGATCCATCCTCTATTTAGCTGTCAAAACTATTTGTACAAACAAAACTATTTAGAAATTTCGAGAATGCGAGCAGTCAAGACGCAAAGTTTATCATTGAATAGCGATTACGCTTATCTCTTTTGCGTTTAAGACACAATTCACCCATAATAACAAAAAATTTAAAAAATATTTTTCGATAATTTTAAAGTCGCTCTTCTAATTTAAATTTATTAATTTCATCATTAGTAAAACAAATGATTGTTTAAACGACCAAACTTTATCTTATTACAGTACACAATATATATATATATAGCATATAAAATTTTACTTACAAGGAAGTCAAAGATGTAAGACCAACAAAAGCATTAGGGGCGATTTCAGTGATTTCGTTATTACTTAGATCTCTAAACATAAATAATATTATAAGTTTTGGAAAAAAAAGCAATGCACTATAGTATTATCAGTGTTATAATTTTATAAAATCCATTTCTATGATGAAATTAATAATGTCTATGTCCATAATTATCCACTAATAAAAAAACCCAGAAAATTTCGTGGATGTGAACAGGAAGAAATGTCAGCCGCAGTGAAAAACGGGCTCTAATATTTCGGAAATAGAGTGATTTTAAAGCACAGCGAACAGTTTTACACAACAAAATTCACTATCAAGGAATAAAAAGAATTAAAAAATACAGAATTATTGGTTTAAGAATAAATTACAATACTGTAGAATATTGGATGTAATAGTAGGGTTATTAAAATAAGTAAATTGTATACAAATAATAAATTTTTGACCAGCTGAATTCAATTGAATTTAATTCAATTAACTTCATTTTTGACAGTTATTAAATACTATACAAGAAAAAGATTAGAAGCCGTTAGCAGTTTAAAATGATCGGATCACCCTATTTATTCAGATATAAATAATTAAAGCTACAATAAATTATTATTATTAAACTTACAGTCTTCTCAGACGTTTAAGATTTGAAAATGTATTTGGGGGAACATAGGTAATATGGTTTTGTTCAAGACGCCTAAAAATTTTCAAAATGTATACATAAAACGTAATAAAATATAAATGATTATTTTAAACATTTAAAAATATTCTAATTGTTCAGAAAATGTAGAAAAATATTTTAATAATAAAGAGTATCTTTATTTTTTCAATAAATATTATAGCCAGACTCCAACTGGGCGGTGCCAAGAGCATTCTTGGCGGTGCAATGTTTTGGTAAATAAATTTTAAAAAAAAACATTGTCGTGTAGTAGAGAAACAAAACATACTGTAAAAAAACCACAACCAAATAAATACATGGAATTATTTGTTATTTTGTTTTCTTTCTGTTTTACTTATGTGCAACTCCGTTTTTACACAGAAAAAATCCGCAATTTAAAAGTGGCCATATCAGTAAATTCACTTTTATGTGTTTTTCATTTTTTCAATATATTTAAAATTTTAAACCCATTAAATGCTACGTTATATAATTTTATCTTGACATTTCAATCTTAACTTTTTAATCTTGATCTTCCTATCTTTAAGCTTGACCTTGACCTTGAATCTTTATAATGTTTAAGTTTATATATTCAACATAAATATTTTTTTGTGTTTGCGTTTAGAGAGGTAATTTGAATTTAATATTTTTTATCAAAAAATTTTTCACATTAAAAAATGAAAACGTTGAGACAAGCCATTTTAAAACTAATTATTAAAATCTTACAGCTCAGTGGTGGAAAGCGGAAGGTTCGGCGGAATGTGAAGTAGTCCACGCTCTCGGCAGTCCACGGTGGTTTCTGTGCAGGTGCACATGGGTGGACAGACACTTTGTTGCTCGCAGGTTCGGTGCGATCTCTTCTCGATTCCGCTGCATTTCAAATCGTCCTCGTTGACACTATCCAAGCCTCTTCCCTTGAAAAGCGAAAATCATTCTTTAATCATATATAAAGTACACATTATCTACAATATATGTAGTATTAAAATGATTTTTGTAGTAAAGTTCTTAGAAGCTTAAATCTAGGGAGCTCCGCCCAATTGTTCTGCTGACCTTCAGTACTTATAGTTATTGTCTATTAAAAATAATTTCAATATACCTTGACATAGAGAGGGCTATGACAGCGGGTGTTTAAACCTAATCGGGGGTTGTAGCGCATCCATCTGGCCAGCCAAGCCAATCTGCAATCGCATTGCCAGCGGTTTTCCGACAAACGACTAAAAAAAAATAAAACAAGAAAAATAAAAAAACAATTGCAGTGGTTGATAATTTAATATTATTAAAAAAAACATAAATTAGATGATATTTGTTTATTCTTCATACTGTTTTTTACGCAACTTTTCCAATTTAAAGGATTCTCTAAGTACTCTGATAATATTTAAGAAGTATGTAAGTAAATAATAAAAAAAACCTACAGGACTCTTAATTTCGTCAACGGCGTAAACAAATCTGGACCAAGGGTTGTTAGGTTATTTTGATTGAGAGTTCTAAAAATTAATTTTTTTAGGTTTTATAACGTACACAAATTTAAAAAATACCATTGTAAACATTACCAATAAAATAGAAAAAATAGAAAAATATTGGATTAAAAATTTTAAATTATTTTCGTAAAATTAAACTTTTATTCAATGTTGTGCTTACAATATTTCCAAATCTTTCTGTAAGTCAATCACGCTGTCATCAATGCAAGTTAAGAAATTTTTGTCCAATTGCCTAAAAATATTAAATAAAACTTTTTTTTCATTTAAGTCTTAAAATATTTGAAATATTTCATGGTGTAAAAACAAATAGAGAATTTTTGTGTGTATCTTTGTGCTAAAATTTTGTTAATCCAATTCAGACAATATATCTTCACACACAAATAATAAATAGATTGGAAAATACCATATAGTTTGAGGTGGTTTACAGCTGAAAAAAATCACATTAATTGCATGAATGATTTTTATGTAAAAAATAGGTTTTTTTTTAATTTAATTTTCTTGCATACAAATCTTAACAATAGATTAAACAAGTGTTCTTGAGATATCGGTTTAAATTAAATTTTCAGCTCCAAAAATACAAACAAAGAAACCAATATAAAGAAAGATATTTCCTAAATTATTTTAGAAAATATCTTTAGTTAAAAAAAGATATTTCCTAAATAATTTTCCGCGGTATACCAAACATCGGTGGTTTGACCAAATATTAAATTTATGTTAAAAAAGTTTTTTGCCTAAACAAGACATGAACTATCATAAAATATGTTTAAATAGATTTTTTTTTAATTTTAACAGCGCTTTATTATTTTATGTTTGTCTATTTGCTTATGCTTAAATTTAGCTTTATTTTATATTTAAAACTAGATAAGTGTGTATTTTTTGCAGTTCAAGTAATTTCTTACAAATTTAATTTCACTGGATTCGGTCAGACACTCAGGCATATTTTTAAATGATTTAAAAAGTAAACAAATACTGCTAAATCATATTTAAACCCTACAGCTACAAAATGCAGAATTTTTTTTTTGAGTGATCAAATATTTTTTTTAAAATTTAAATAAAATAAAACCCAACTTTAAACATCAGGTTTTAGTGTTTGAGTAAATTTTGACTTTATATTTGACCAAGCTCTATTATTCCTTTATTTTATTTTTACTTTGTATTATAGGCAAATACAGTCTAGCTGACTTCAATAATTTCAGTATTGAATCGACTATTTACCAAAAAAATCATTCAAAATTTTTAACGAAAGGTGTTTAATAATAAAATCAAAATCCATATTTTAATAACTATTTATCAAATAACTTTATTTGGAACCCAAATGCAAATTTTTTAAGGGCTAAATTTGGTTAATGTTTGTATATTTTGTAAAAAAGTGCGTTCTAGTTTTTTTGAACGTCATAACCGCACAATTTTAATTGGTTCGCTCATGTCTGCATTCTGATGTTCACGTTCAGGCAGATATAATTCAACCATAGATTGAAGACATGAGCGGACCAATTAAAAATTGTGCGGTTACGTCATTAAAAAAAACAAATAAGAACGCATATTCTTTTAATTCCACTTTTTTATACAAAATATACAAAAATTACCCAACTTTAGTCCTTAAAAATTTGCATTTGGGTTTCAAATTGAGTAATTTAATAAATAATTATTAAAATACGGGTTTTGATCTTTATTATTAAACCGCTTTCATTACAAATTTTAAATGGTTTTGTAGTTCAATAGTCGATTCAATACCGCAATTATCCAGGTGTGTCAATAATTAAATTCTAGTACCCCGCAATGCTTCAGTGCGTGTTTAAGTATAATAAAAAATAATTCCTCATGTTTCCAAAAATATTTTTGTTTTCTACTTTTAACTTATTTGGTATATGCATTAAACTTAAGCTCCATTGTTATTGACACATATGGGACAAATTGTAATAATTATTTGTACCAAATTGTCTGGAAAAAACTGGAAAAACCGACATAGTGACGTTTTTTTATCTTTTTGACCAAATATCATATTTATTTCGTACTATGACAGCATAAACATTTTCTGTATTGTAACCGAAAGTTACAAATGAATGTGAGTTTTAGCTGAAACGATTGCTGCTTAAATCAATAATCTTCTGCAAAAGGCGTTTTTTCTATGTTAAAACTTTTGGAAACAAAAAAAAACTCGTTTCAGCGATTGCTTTTAAATGCAAGTATCATTTTCACAAAAATCACACACCACTTTTTAATCGCCGATCAAAATAATCGAAATAAAACGTAAGAAGGTTAACTATAGAACACAACGTCTTGATGTTTATTTTAAAAAAATCGCGCCTTATTGGATTAATTTGTTTTAATTAACATCGTCCCGTTCGTCAATATTTGAGAGACAACCAATCCCCTCCCTCAAGGTCATCGTTGTTTTTTGTCCCAAAAAAAACACAAACAAACGGGAATTGTTTACAGTAGCGACAGCCGTGGAATTTAAAATCTGACACGGGAACCTGTTTTTTCCGTGCAACCCAATAAATTGCCGTTTACCCAAGATCGTTACGCTGATCCTTTTTTTCGATCATCCGGAGACAGCTCAATACGGCATTTTTACGCATTTGCAATATTATAAGTTTTTTATTCTTTTATTGTCGTAACAAAATTAAATAAATTGATAAGCTGCTTTGGAGGTTTTTTCCAAGAACAACCCCCATACGCTTCAATAAAAAAGCACGATTTTTATCGTTTTTATTAGTGGGTATTTAAAAACAACAGCACCTTATTAACTTTTAGTATTACATTTATTAGATCTTAAAAATGTAGGTACCTCATAAGCTAATCTTAATGGCACAACCTCGACAGTACTCCCACCGGTTTTCACTAAACAGCTCTATTGTAGTACAATATATATCAATTAATATTTTTATGCTATTTATTATATCAATTAATATTTTTATGGTATTTTTATGTTATTGTGTTAAATAGGACTTGGTTGCGCACTTAGCGTTCGTAATATCAGCCTTGCGTATTTTGTTTTAAATAATATAACCAACAGGCAGAAAAACCATAAATTTTGATTTCGTGTTATGGTGAGAAACTAAATGAAGCAGCTACATAAAATAAGTCTGAAGTTAACTGGACGAGTTTTTATGTCTCGAGGCGCATTTTCGTATTACATATTACTGACTATTCAGAATTAACCTTCTTAAAAAATTGCGTATATTATTTGATAATATCTTTATCGCATAACTTATTTAAAGTCCCCAGTCTGGCTAAAATATTCATATAAGACACTGTCAGCACTATGTCTTTTTTAGTTGTTAGCCTTTGTTAAGATAACCTCTATTTACCTTACATGCAAGTAAACGCAACATCTTCAGCGGACGCTATGATTTACAACTACCACTTATTTTTTTTAAAAAACTCTGAAGTCTGTATAAATAAAAAACTCCCAATGGAGTTTAAAAAAATCATTATAAGATGTTTTTACAGATTTTCCACAATTCGATGTGTTAATTTAGTTTTCGTTCTGCAATTTAAGCCTTTGTAAAATTTTTTTAATGATTTAAGATAAAAAATATTAATCTACAACAAATCTTTTATTATTCGCAAATTGGGGGTGTTTAATTATGCATATTATACTAAAAGATTGTAAGAGGAATAGAGTTATCTGTGTCAAATTAACATATAATTTCATTAAAAACTTACATATTTTTTAGTTTCCTCGGTCCCTCGAGCATGCGGGAGGTGATAACTGTCAAGTAATTCTCGCTGAGGTCTCTAAAAAATGAATAAAATCTCTTTAACTTCTCTTTCCTGAATATTTTATTAGCAATAATTTGTCTTGCCTCTCACCGCCTTGCAAAACAAACCCCACACCGCACCAATTCAGCTCTTCGAACAATACGCCGTATATAATATTCGAAAGACTTCATCATTCGATAGAAAAATGAAAGAAAAAAAAGTCGATGCGAAAACTCTTTTTATACACGAACTATAGTCATGAATAGTTTAATTGTGATCTTATTAAGCTTATCTTAGGATATAAAAATTGAATTAAACATAAATAGCTACTAATATTTTAAGAAAAGCAATTTAATCAAGCCAATATATTAGTGTCCTAATACACGCCACTACAATCGTCAAGCACACCACATACACACCACCTTAAATCATACATGTATGCTCGACGTGGCATAGTATTGGTATTTCCTTATACTTTCGTGTTGCTAACTAAGTTTCTTATCTTTTCAGCAATTACTTAATATAAGAATTATTACATAATCAAAAACAAATTAATAATCGTATTATGGAGCCACACGTTTCTCATTAATCTTGTTTGTTGTGATTAGCATTTTAAACTGCCGCAAACAAAATGAAACTACCCCAGAGTTAACTTATACTTCGCAATCAAAATATTTTATTGTTTAGCAAATAGTTTATTATGGTATAATAGTTTTAATAATTTGTGACTCAAACGCTTGTTGATTTAGGGTTTAGACTTGGGTGTTGGGTCTACTTAAGAATGAGATGCTAGCTTTAACTGGGATGTGTAAATTACCTCAAAAACAGCAAAAATGCAAGACTCCAATTTGCCAGACCTCAGCTTTTATTGTTAAATATGTCTTTTAAGTTAAACTGTAACTAAATTTTATGTAATAAGATCACAATTAAACTATTCATGACTATAGTTTGTGTATAAAAAGAGTTTTCGCATCGACTTTTTTTTCTTTCATTTTTCTATCGAATGATGAAGTCTTTCGAATATTATATACGGCGTATTGTTCGAAGAGCTGAATTGGTGCGGTGTGGGGTTTGTTTTGCAAGGCGGTGAGAGGCAAGACAAATTATTGCTAATAAAATATTCAGGAAAGAGGAGAGTTTAAAAAGATTTTATTCATTTTTCAGAGACCTCAGCGAGAATTACTTGACAGTTATCACCTCCCGCATGCTCGAGGGACCGAGGAAACTAAAAAATTTGTAAGTTTTTAATGAACGCCTATGTTAATTTGACACAAATAACTCTATTCCTCTTACAATCTTTAGTATAATATGCATAATTAAACACCCCCAATTTGCGAATAATAAAAGATTTGTTGTAGATTAATATTTTTTATCTTAAATCATTAAAAAAATTTTACAAAGGCTTAAATTGCAGAACGAAAACTAAATTAACACATCGAATTGTGGAAAATCTGTAAAAACATCTTATAATGATTTTTTTAAACTCCATTGGGAGTTTTTTATTTATACAGACTTCAGAGTTTTTTAAAAAAAATAAGTGGTAGTTGTAAATCATAGCGTCCGCTGAAGATGTTGCGTTTACTTGCATGTAAGGTAAATAGAGGTTATCTTAACAAAGGCTAACAACTAAAAAAGACATAGTGCTGACAGTGTCTTATATGACTATTTTAGCCAGAATGGGGACTTCTAATAAGTTATGCGATAAAAATATTATCAAATAATATACGCAATTTTTTAAGAAGGTTAATTCTGAATAGTCAGTAATATGTAATACGAAAATGCGCCTCGAAAATAACATAAAAACTCGTCCAGTTAACTTCAGACTTATTTTATGTAGCTGCTTCATTTAGTTTCTCACCATAACACGAAATCAAAATTTATGGTTTTTCTGCCTGTTGGTTATATTATTTAAAACAAAATACGCAAGGCTGATATTACGAACGCTAAGTGCGTAACCAAGTCCTATTTAACACAATAACATAAAAAATACCATAAAAATATTAATTGATAAAATAAATAGCATAAAAATATTAATTGATATATATTGTACTACAATAGAGCTGTTTAGTGAAAACCGGTGGGAGTACTGTTGAGGTTGTGCCATTAAGATTAGCTTATGAGGTACCTACATTTTTAAGATCTAAAAAATGGAATACTAAAAGTTAATAAGGTGCTGTTGTTTTTAAATACCCACTAATAAAAACGATAAAAATCGTGCTTTTTTATCTAAGCGTATGGGGGTTGTTCTTTACAAAAATCTTCAAAACAGCTTATCAATTTATTTAATTTTGTTACGACAATAAAAGAATAAAAAAACTTATAATATTGCAAATGCGTAAAAATGCCGTATTGGAAGCTGTTTCTTATGTATCGAAAAAAAAAAAAGCGTTAAAACGATCTTGGGTAAATGGCAAATCATCGGGTTGCACGGAAACAACAGGTTCCCGTGTCAGATTTTAAATTCCACGGCTGTCGCTACTGTAAACAATTCCCGTTTTCGCTTTGCGGTTCCTTAGGACAAAAAACAACGATGACCTTGAGGGAGGGGATTGGTTGTCTCTCAAATATTGAAATTGGTGTATTGAATCGATTATTTAACAACAAAACCGTTCAAAACTTTTAACGAAAGCGTTTTAATAATAAGATTATAACCCGTATTTTATTAATTACTTATCAAATTACTTAAGTTAAAAACCAAATGCAAGTTTTTAAAGGGTTTAAGTTGTTTAATTTTTGTACATTTTGTAAAAAAGTGGAATTAAAAAAATTCTGCGTTTCTTACTTGTTTTTTTTAAACGTATAATCGCACAATTTTAATTGGTGCCCTCATGTCTGCGAACTAATTTAGAAGACAAAAAACGAAACAATCAAGCATAATAACAGAAAGGAATAGAAACAGACAAAAAAGTTTTAACATTCGGGTAAGCATAAGAAAACCTTTTTTAATTTATCTGTTTCTTCAAAATGAGTTTATGGTTGAATTATGTCTGGCTGACGTCGAAAATTAGAATGCAGACATGAAGGGACCAATTAAAATTGTGCGGTAATGACGTTAAAAAAAACAAATAAGAACGCAGAATTATTTTTTAATTCCGCCTTTTCACAAAATATACAAAAATTAACCATCTTTAGCCCTTAAAAAATTTGCATTTGGGTTCCAAATTAAGTAATTTGATAAATAATTATTAAAATGCAAGTTTTGTTTGACTTTATTATTAAACCGCTTGAGTGAAAATTTTTGAATGGTTTTGTTGTTAAACACTCGATTCAATACTGAAATTATCGAGGTAAGCTAGATTTTATTTGGCTATAAAGTCAAAATTTACTCAAACACTTAAACCTGATGTCTAAAGTTGGGTTTTATTTTATTTAAATTTTAAAAAATATATTTGATCACTCAAAAAAAACAATTCTGCTTTTTGTAGCTGTAGGGTTTAAATGTAACTTAGCAGTATTTGTTTACTTTTTTAATCATTTAAAAATATGCCTAAGTGTCTGACCGAATCCAGTGAAATTAAATTTGTAAGAAATTACTTGAACTGCAAAAAATACACACTTATCTAGTTTTAAATATAAAATAAAGCTAAATTTAAGCATAAGCAAATAGACAAACATAAAATAATAAAGCGCTGTTAAAATTAAAAAAAAATCTATTTAAACATATTTTATGATAGTTCATGTCTTGTTTAGGCAAAAAACTTTTTTAACATAAAATTAATATTTGGTCAAACCACCAAATTTTGCAAAACCTAGTAAAAACGTCATCAAAGCAATACGTAACTGAACGAATACTAAACATACTTTGAAGC
>JASAMX010030361.1:0-28908 GCA_030248175.1 Microlaimidae sp. YZB2_3 | reverse complement strand
TCTGTATACGTAACTGAACGAGGTATAACTACATCGCAAAAACTTGCGAAAAAATCATACATCCATACATCACAAGCAACATTCCAAACATTACACACCAACACGGCTTCAAAAAACCATACCTACACGCAATACAAGCATGGACAGACAACAACCAACTAACATTAAATGCAAGCAAAACAACATCCACACTATTCACACCAGACCCTGCAGAGTACAACACACAATTATCACTACAAATAAACAACACAACACTCATTACAACCAAAAACCCAAAAATCTTGGGGCTCACATTCGACCCTAAGCTTACATTCAACACACACATCGCAAACACACACAGCAAAGCACGCAAAACACTCAAAATCATAAACGCACTCACAGCAACAACGTGGGGTAAACCAAAAGAAACACTCATACACACATACAAGGCAATCACTCGACCAATAATCGAGTATGCCAGCACAGTCTGGGGCCCCACTACATCACACACAAATCAGCAAACTACAAACAATACAAAACACAGCTCTCAGGGTCGCAACAGGGCACACCACAGACACAAACACACACATCATACACACAGAGGCTAAAGTCCTCCCAATAGCAACACACATCCAACTCCACGCAAAACAAGCAAATATGGCGGCCATGTACACAAACAACCCACTTAATTATTTAACACAACAACCTGCACCCAGCAGGCTCAAAAAGCAAACAATATTTCACAACAACAACTACACAACAAACATACCTACAGACATACACAACAAAACTTACAAAGCACTAAAACAATAAATCCACACAAACACAGTCACAAACCACATAAATAACACTCCAATAAACCCAATACTTCAAACAAAAGCACCAGCAATAAGCAACGAGGAAGAAAATCTTCCTCGCGGGGTCAGGAGAACCCTCGCCCAACTCAGGGCAGGGAAATCTCCTTTCCTCTACTCCTACCTACACAAAATCAATCCAACACAACACACATCACCAAAATGCCCGCTATGCAAAACACAAACACACACAACACAACACCTTTTTACATGCACACACATCAATACGACACTGGGACCAGAGGACCTTTGGGCAAACCCCGTAGCGGTTGCTGAGCTCCTCCGGGAGTGGGAAGAGGGTGTGAGCAAGGCAAGAGGCGTGCCGGACGGACCTACCCAAGGTTGATAGAAACCCTGGAAACTGGCAAACTCAACAACTCCTGTTTTTGTTAAACTTCTTTGAATTTGAATACCCAAAATACAACTTAATTATTTAGTTTAACAATTTTTTTGAAAACATTCCTGTTCTTTGACTAAAAGATTTTAAACAAATCAAAACGATAAAACAGACACCAAGTTAATAATGAGCTAGCTAAAAATAGTCTATTGATCTTTGCCATAACTTTAAATATCAAATCTAAAGTAAATCTTAAATTCATGATATAACAATATAGAAAAATTATAAGTTTAAAACGCAATTCTCTAATACACAATAGATTTAACAAACTTGGAAAATCGTTTTTGGAATTTTTAGAATTGTGGCTATAAACAGACACAAGTCGGCATAATAAAATCTTGGTAAAATGTTATTGGCAACACATTACAAACATTTCAAATGACCTTGAAAATAGTATCTGGGGATTAAGCGGTGTAACAATCAATCCATCTTATTTTAAGATGGCATTTATTTATGATTTTAACACTAACCTGTTTTTACTCTGATTAGTTTTTTTTTTGCTTTAGTGTCTTATGTCTTTGAAAGTATCTTTTGTTTTCGTGTGTTTTTTTTTTGTTTTTTATGACTATTTTTTTTGTAAATTTGTACGTATTATACTTTAATGTGCCGTACTTTAGACTAAACTATTACTAAACTAAACAAGAATTTAATATTATAAGTTGAAATATTAATATAATATTAATATAATCTTAATATTTTAAGTTGAAATATTTTATTGGAGAAACAAGATGCCATTATTTGTTTTCCACTATTAGACTCAAACCAGATGTCGCTTGTTCAGTGGTTAACTGGCAAAAATGGAGGCCATATGATAACCGATTAAAATAATAACATTTACTGTAGGCAAATAAAATCTAGCTGACCGCGATATTTGCAGTATTGAATCGATTATTTAACAACAAAAACATTTAAAATTTTTCACTAAAGCGGATTAATAATAAAAATTCAAAACTGTATTATAATAATTATTTATCAAATTACTTAATTTGTAACCTAAATGCAAATTTTTAAGGGCTAAAGTTGGTTAATTTTTGTATATTTTGTGAAAAGGTGGAATTAAAAAAAAATTCTGCGTTCTTATTTGTTTTTTTTTTAAAAACGTCATTACCGCACAATTTTAATTGGTCCCTTCATGTCTGCATTCTAATTTTCAGCGTCAGCCAGATATAATTCAACCATTATCAAATACCAATTATATTGGAAAATAGTGATTTTTGTGAACTGATTATTTAATGATTAAAAATAATTTTGTTTTGAGTGGTTATTACATGACCTTAGTTTTTATTATTTAGCAAACAATTGCACAAGCCACATCTGGTTTGCCTATAATTATAGTTATATGTTCATCATATTATGTAAAAAGAATTGTTTTTTATTGGCGTGCTCAAATGTGTTCGTTTTAACGACTTAATACAGAATGCAGAAACAAATCACAGCAAATTCGAGATTAGTGCATTTTGAACAATGTACGTATGTTAAATATTTATATTATATTGGTTTAATAATTTAAAATTATAATTTTAAATAATTTATGTTCTTCACACAAAGTTTAGTCATCACTGTTTATAAAAATACATAATAGGCATAATTATGATTGTTAATTTATATAGCTTTAATGTTTTAGATTAATCAATAAATTGCATGTTAATCCATCCTAACTTCACAGCGTCTCAAACGGAGGTCCACTGAGCAGCTTTTGGTGTTGGTGAGGCGGAAAATTTCTCCTTAGAGTTTAAGCATCCTTCAATAGCGGGTAGTATTCTTGATTTCCGGCTATATGTTTTGCTGTGTGAAAATCAAAGTGGGAGGAGCTAGAAAAAGAGTCGGTCTCCTCTTTCATTTGATTTTTCTTCACGCTTATTAGATAAAAGCGATTAATTACATAGCGTCATGATTCCATGGAGATATTTTATATGGGAACTTTTTTTAAAACTGAACTTCTTTTCAAATGTGAAGCTTTTGACCATCGTGTCTGCAAAACTAAAACGCAAACTATTAAGCAGTGGTGACGCGGCTTTCAAAAGGTTTTTAAGTTTATAATATCAAAAAGGAAAAAAACGAAGGAACTTTCAGAGAACTTAATTAGAACTTATTACCTACTGAGAAACTTGCTGGGGAAACTTAATTAATAATTGGAACTTGCTGGGGACAAGGAGCTTCATGTTGATTAATTTTAATCTGCATTGCATTCTTGACTTTTCAGTGGATTCCAATTTTATTTCCGTTGTGCGGCATTGTGGACTTTTTTGTTAGCTTAAGTGTTGTTTTGAAATCACTGGCAAGCATTGTTTATACAAATTGAGATAGTGGTTATGTATAAGTTAATAATATTTTTTATTTTCAACTTCAACCATTCAGCTTAAGATCGCAGGCTGCTCATATTAGCTGCTATAGCGCGTTTATTAGTCGCCTTATAAAGCTTATGTGGTAGTTCTGGTGATTACTTTGTCGTGGAATATAAATAATTTGCTGATGTGGACATAAAAAGACAGAGCACAGTAGAAAACTAAGTGCCTGCTTCTTATGTTTCGTCTGGAAAGTTTACTATCAAAAAAAAAATGGAATAACCTGAGATTATATATCTTCAACTTAGTTTATTAATTACACCGCCTATTCTTTTAACAAATTGAAAATCACGTTATTACAGATCCTAAAAAAACAACCAAATATTAAACCTAGAAACTGGTAATTTAAGTATTTACACTTTACAATTATTTTTGAATAAAAGTTGCACCATACGCATAAACATTTTATGTAACGACTTATTTGATTTTAAATGGTATCATAGTGTTCGTCATAATCATCAAATGGCAGTTAGAATTATATTTTAGGGCACCATGATAGCCAAGTTCAAAATGGCGCACAATGCCACAAGCATTCAAACAGTGCGAAAAATACGCAAAGAACTTCACATCGCCCGCAATGCTACAATGGAACTCAGGAGTAAAGTTAATAAATGGCAACCCGCATGGGGAGATTTCAGAACTTTTCACAAATGGTACATTCAATACAGAAAAGATACGTGGCACCTGTAAGAAAGTTATTATTTATTTTTTATTATTACGTGATATTCTGATTTTTATTTTTGTAAAATGCTTTTTTATCGTAAAAAATGGTAATGATAATGGTAATTTTGATAAAATCGGCATTTTTATTAAAGAGTCCCTAATGAATCAAACTTAAATACTTTTTAGATACGGCCTGAAAAATTCTATTAACAAAAAAAGGATGTGTAACAAAAAATTTTGCTCTCTAACACAGTTTTGTTATTTTCAAATATTACTGTAGACAATGCTTCATTCAAGACCATCTTTTTCAAAAGCTGATCCAGTTCTACACTATAATACAAATTATAAAGCTATTTATGTATCGCTTTGATACTATTGCTTTCTTTTTTAAATTTTAAATAGAAAATATCAGTGAGAAAAAAAATAAAAATGTACCTATGTCTCGCTTGGATAAGAAATTCAATCCAATTACAAAAATTTTGTGCGGGCCAGTGAATACCGTTTTTCTATTTATTTTTCATTCTTTATATTTTACATATCATGGGTGGCGCGGGAGCGCCACGGGCTATTTAACCCCGCGGCGCTGCGCCAAACATAATTAGAGAATTTGGATAAATTTTGAAATTCATGTTCATTTACTCTTTCTTCTTATTATTATTATTATTCTAACGCTCAATTCTTAAAATCGATATTCCTCCTTTGTTACCGATGAAACAAAAATAAACATGGGCTCATTGGAAAGAAGAAAAAATAACGCAACTTTCTTAGGTTGCGTATTTAACGCAACTTTTTTTTATTTAAGTCTTTGTTATTGATTTATTGATCAAAATAATAAATTGAAAAATAAAAACAAAAACTCCTAACCGCGCAATAACAGCCTTTTGGCAACAATAAGAATTCTACAGAGCAGACAGCGGACAGTCTCTTATAAAAACTGCACAATACTAGCAGAATGCTGTGCCCGTTTCCAATTGGTCGCGGAAACCGCACCAGTTCAGTGCCAGCTGCCTCCACCAAGCGGAAAACGTGGAAAACAACAAAATATTTTAAATATTTTCTTTGCTGGGAAGCAAATTAATCAGAAAATAAGTTTTTTTTAAATTAATAATTTCAATCAGGAGTGGCGCAGGAGCGCCACGGGGCGATTTAGCCCTGCAGTGCCGTGTCACTAATTAATTACCATTGTTATTGTTTAATTGTTTCCAAGTGGTTGTGAAATCTAGTACAGAGACTAATTTTTTATAACACAATAACACATTACGTAAGTTATGATTATAAACATATGTCATTGCGCTGCTAAAGCTATAGTTTTTTAGCCTATTTTTTTAATTTGATTCGAAAAAAGGGGTAGACTAGCCGTAAAAAATGCTCTAAAAATAGAGCAGGAAAAAGGGGCGATTTTTCCCCGGGCATATGTTTAGACAGAAAAGATGTGGACTAGTCTGAGGTGGACATTATGTGGACTATAGAAAATCTGCATTTGGTTGGGCAGCTGCCCACTAAATAAAAACTTCTATCATATGATAATGATTTGTTTATACATTGTACTAATCACACAGCACTGTTGGATTTTTTTTAGTCAGATGAAATGTCAATTGAAAAAATCATACTCACAGCAATCTTTGACAAGCGCGAAATCGCCACTTTTTCAAATTTATAGTTGTTTCTTACATATACAAATATAGCCTTCTAATTGAAAAACTGACGATTTAGCGCTTGTCAAAGATTGCTGTGGGTATGACTTTTTCAAATGACATATCATCAGACTAAAAAAATCCAACAGTGCTGTGTAATTAGTTCAATGTATAAACAAATCATTATCATATGGTAGAAATTTTTATTCAGTGGGCAGCTGCCCGAACCAAATGCAAATTTCCTGTTGTTCACATAATGTCCATCTCAAACTAGTCCACAACTTTTCTGTCAAAACATATGCCCGGGGAAAAATCGCCCTTTTTTCCTGCTCTATTCTTAGAGCATTTTTCAAGGCTAGTATAAATAATATACATTGGGCCTAATTGTACAAGTATATTATCAAGCCAAAATCAGCTTAAAAACAAAAAAATAATACAGACACACATATTTTTATCAAAACGCAGGTTTATAGATTCTTTTGTGTGTAGTACTACATTTAATTTTTGGAAAATATAGAAAATTCCTTAGATTATTTTTTCTTGTAGGCGCCGTTATTATAACTTTAAAGTTCTTGAGTCATTGGACAATAAAAACGTTCTTTGGACAAAGAGGACGTTTTTACATAAGTATGAACCAGCTTTTACACGAGGCATTGCACTTGGCATGCCCTGTTATAGGTAATTTAACCCGTTCCCGTGATGACCTTTTTCCCTTTTACAACCGTGAAATCTTCGTAGGACAAAGGTGAAATTTTTGTCCCGCGATGGTGGTATTTTCGTATGACAAATGTCATATGTAAACCTTACCGGGGTAAACTCTACGCATACTTTCGTGTGCGTATTTCCGTCATACATAATTTTTGTGCGCGAATAGTGCCCAGTGAGCGCGCAAATTGAATTGGTTAAAGCTGTACGGTAGCAATATGCAAACATTTGGAACATGAAATATTCTGCGTAATACACCTATCCCTGAAAAAAATCTGCACATAGCTACCGTACAGCTTTAAACATTACAATTTGCTCGCTCACTGGGCACTACTCGCGCAAAAATATTATGTATGTCGGAAGTACAACACAGGTCGTACAAAGTTTTCACGGTTTTAACCGAGGAAAATGTAATCATGGGAACAAGTTCAAACTCATGTTTTCGCGGAATTTTATGGTTTAATTAATTAGTTCTCTATAAGTATAATGGTGAAAAATAATAAACAAAGTCATACAATAAAATATTTCGCAATCAAATGATCATTTGATTTAGAGATGAATATCTGCCTTGGTTGGTGTGGCACAACGAAGTTTCCTGTCTTAAACTGACAATGGACGTTTGCGACAAATCGCCAACGAAAATCTTTATTCCAGAACACATAAGAGAGGCCGGTGGCTACGAAGGGTCGGAATATCAATGTATGGTGGGAGCAGGATAGTCCGATTGAAATTTTGAAGTGTTGCAATTAGTACTCAATGTTGAACTCTGGTAATTTACTCAGTGGGATCCTGGACCCTTTCCCACCCTGTTATGCTCGCAGTGTTACTTGAAGTACTTGGAGTAGTGCTTGCAACAAGAATTACAGCAATGATGTAAATGGTTCCAATGAAAGCAATATAACAAACAACATAGGTAATTATTTTCGTAACAAATTGCAACAGGCTGCAAGGCAACGTGTAGCAACTGCAAAGGTGGCAAGGTAGAATAGGCTAAATACAATTAAATTTCGAAAAAATTGAGAACCAGAGTCAGTTTATGTTGAAGCGACAATTCCTTGTTTTATCTCCAGTGATCTGAAAAAGCTGAATATCATCTTTAATTAGTTTTTTGTACCGGTTAGGCTTGGTTTTGATTCACACTTTGTGCAAAGTATCCAAATAAAATAATTTTTAATTTTAAATAATATGGAAGCGTTTTTAAATTTTAAAAAGCGTTTTTTTCTTTTATAAAAGATGATCTATAGATGAAAAGAGTGCAAAAAGATGGAAAAATTGAAAAAAAAACCAATGATTTAATAAAAATTTGATTTTTTTTATTTGGTTTTTTATTGATTAATAAATAAATTTAAAAAAAAAACAAAGAAAAAATAATAATGTTTTTTTGCACTCTGTACAAAGTATGGACAGATTTTACTGGATAAAATTACAGTCATTTATCTCTATTGTTTACTTGGCTCTTTACGTAATCATATAACAATTCTTGTTTTCAATAAAAGTGTGTCGATAGCTGTGTTTCGTTTGCGCTTAACACAAAATAAAACAAATAAATATTTATTATTCAAAATTGGTTATATCGTTTGTTATTTTTATAATTTGCATTTTCAACGGATTACTTTGGATTAAACTATTTTATTTCAACTTGTTAGTATTAAAACATGGAACATTTTTTAGCGCTTTATGTTGAATTAAATTATTTTTAGCGCTTTATGTTGAATTAAATTGAATTGAAAGCCTTAATTAATATTTCTGCGCAATTTAAAAAACACTCGGATTTCCATCTCAGTGTGGTTTTTGTAAAACGAAAAACACATAGGGTATCTGACTTAATTTCGGTCAGGTCTTAATTTCGGCCACCAATTTAGAGTGTTAAAAAATTCGCTAAACACAAAAGAACTAGCACAAAAGTAACAGGATTAATGTTGAATAAACTGTTTTTGGAAAAGTTTTTTTTTATTTTTGTTATTCTGCATTATCAACATTTTCATACAAAAAGTGAATTTTTTGTGATTTTCTTAATTTTTGTTTTGTGTTTAAACTGCGTCAAATTTAAAACTGCCGTTTTTTACTGTTTTTTAATATCATCGTACTACCGTATTTATAAAGAATTTTTTTTGCTCGTTTGACTTTTTTTGACGTTTTTTAAGCCAAAAATAAAAGTTCAACAAAAAATACAGGATATTAAAACTTGTTTTTTTAATATTTTGACGTAATTATTTAAAGTCTTGCTAATAACTATTAAAGTTTGCTAACGGGAAAAATTAAGTTATATGTACCAAGAACAATACCTAAGGATAAATTTGCAACCTTTAAAAATTTTTATTGTTCAGTTTGGCAATAGTTATAGCCAGTTTTTTCCAGGTGGCCGAAGTTATGGGCTCGCGCCTTAATTTCGGACACTATAAAAAAAAGAATTTTAAACCTCCACTGATCTTTAAGTGCAACAGAAATTTTAAAATTTTGCACTGGAATAACAAAAATAGCTATTGTGTGATTTTTAGACCAAATTTTGGGTCGATTGGAAAAACCAGAAAAAACTTATCCAAAAAAATAAAAAAAGGTGGCCGAAATTAAGTCAGTTACCCTAATATATCAAAAGCTTAAAATCAATGTAAAACAACAAACAACGTTTTTGATTGTTTTTATTCAGATATATTTTGCCGAATTAAAAGCACAAAATATAATGTGTAGTTTAAGCGACGAGATAATAATACGAATCTAAATCGCAAGTATATTAATATATTATATAATACGCGTCAACAAGAAAAAGGGGCGAATTCTCCCAGGGTGTATTTTCAGACAGAAAATATAAACTAGTCTAATAAAATAAACGCGAAGGTAAAAAATAAACTCGAAGGTCATTTAGTCCGAATGTTAAGTTACCTGAAGCAGGCCCTATGCCAGGGGGAGGAGGCCATGCCCCCCCCCTTTCTGGTTTGGCCGGGGTAAAGAGACGGAGAGGATAAAAGAGTGTCTGGACAAAATTCCTTCTGCAAAATATCTTCCGGAAAAAATATAGTCTTTGAGCAGTAAATTATTCGGTATTTTAAAAACTTTTAAAGCTTTTTTAAGATTTTTTATGTCTTTTTAGCTTAATTTTAAGGTTTTGCTTCGATTTAGGAAAAAAATTTCTTTATTAAAAAATTTAAAAGTGTTTCAGAAGATATTCTTTCTGAAGGTATTTTGCAAATGTATTTCACCGGGCGCCGATAAAAAGAAGAGTAACTCACTGCCTCTGCCTACTCGCTTCTTGAGATCATGCCCAAAAGTGGATTTTTTTATTGATTTGAGGGGATGCTGCTTTTCAGCTGAGGTATACCTCCCCCATCACCCGCCTTTTGGACTCCTATGATAAATAACACTTCAAAAATTTAAGGGCTCTGAAATGTTATATAGTATTCGTGCTTGGCGGTTTTATGTTTTGCTCCGTAGGAATGGTTATGGGAAGCAGAAGCAGCGGCGCTCAATTTTGTCTTAAAAAACAAGGCTTCATAATGCAAAGGCTAATATGGCTAAATATTTTATGCACTGCTTTTTGCCTTATGAAACAAAAAATTTAGGGTCGATGGAGCCTTGGGAACTTGGAGCTGAAACTTGGAGCCAAAAATAGGGAACTTGGAGCCAAAAATAAAAATCGCTAAAACGCTTACCTAAGCCTAAGCGAAGCCTAAATCTAACCCCAAACGAATTTTTTCCTAAAGGCTCCAAGTTCCCATTGCTTGTGGCTTCAAGTTCCCAAAAATTTTCCATGGCTCCAAGTTCCCTGCTTTTGGCTCTAAAGACCCCGTACCCAACAAAAAATTGCAAAATAATTTTAGGTATTTACTTTTGTTTTCACGTTAAGGCCTTTAAGAGGCCTACCTCTTAGAGGTGGGAGTTTCACCCCTACTC
Source organism: Microlaimidae sp. YZB2_3 (assembly GCA_030248175.1). Taxonomy (NCBI): domain Eukaryota; kingdom Metazoa; phylum Nematoda; class Chromadorea; order Desmodorida; family Microlaimidae; species Microlaimidae sp. YZB2_3. Next base: position 18,443 of record JASAMX010030361.1, on the reverse strand, counting down.
AAATTATGTTTAGCTCTAAAAATACTGCCCACAGTCCCCCGCCGTAAGGGCGGCGTCATAATCTCGGGTTCTAACAGAGGTGTATTAGGTTGGAACAGGCACCACTTTAAATAATCAATCTGTTACAAGCAGGGTTAAAAGTTATAATAACACCGCGATGGTACGTGGTGGTGTTGTTGACAAATCTAATCATAACACACTTATAAACTCTAGTTTTCATTTTTTTACCTTTAACGCCAATAATCAACAGTATGAGGTTACAAAAGATACTAAATTTAACACAAATAAATGTAACAAAGGAAAATGCATGACGTGTCCTTATATCAATAATTAACATTTTTTAACCTCATATTGCACTAAACGTAAATTTCTACCAAATATATACAGTATACATAATTTGAAGTCAAAAACATAATTTATGCCATATTGTCCAAACGATGCGGGCTACAGTATATAGGAGAAAGCCAAAGGAGCTTAAGGCAGCGTTTCACCGAACATAGATGATGTTAAAGACAGTTTTCTTGTAAAACACTTAATAATAATGAACACTCTGTTAACGACATGAACGTATGTATTTTAAAACACTGTAAGGATTTAGGTTCAGGAAATAAGCTAAATTTATTGCAACATGGTGATTTTTGGATAAAAGCATTAAACACAGCGTTTCCTTTTGGTCTTAATGATAAAATTGACGGCTACGGCATTATTTCTTCTGACAACGATCCACGTAATTACAAAAACAATCCCCATTTTTGTACAAAAATGCCTTCTGTTGTAGTAAAGAAAAATAGAAATAAAAGGAAACGCACCAGTAAAAAAGTTAATTACAATACCGTAAACAAAATTATTGAAATTCTAAGCAAAACAAATGTCACGCCGTTTGATATTTACAAAACGTTGAACACCATTTTACTTAAAAACTTGTTGGCATTACAAGTAGCCCGTGTCAGCCATACGGCTGACAATAATTATATCTGTATTTCTCAGATTAATTTGCTAATTTTTCGAAATTCAATCCTTTTATGATAATTCCCTGAATTGTAAGCCTTGTAATGCTATTTCATTTAACTCACTTCGTTAAGTAGTTAGCAAGGATGATCCCTTCCGTTGTTTTGGTAAAAATGGTTCGTCCAGCATACAAATTTCCATGTTATTTTTTTTTAAATTTTACCCCCTTACGACACTTTCTGAGTTGTAAGCTTTCCAATGATATCTCATTTAGGCCAATCTTTTTTGTAGTTAAAAGGAAGGTCCATCCCAACTTCTAAAAAATTCATTGTCCAACATAATAATGTTCATGTTGATTTTTTCCAAAAAAAATGATACACTGGGTTTCCATTTACTAATATCTATTGGTAATAAATAGCAATGAAAATAGCAACAATTAGCAATAGAAATAAATTTAAATTTTAAAACTTATGAGGCCCCTCTGGTGAAATTGTGTTGTCCAGTTTAAAATGTCCATGTTATTTTTTAAACATTTAACCTTTTTATGACATTCCTTAAATTGCAATCTTTCCAATGATACCTCATTTAACCGAATTTTTTCTGCGGTTGGGGAAGAGGGTCCATCCACCTTTTAGTAAAAATGTGTTGTCCAGTTGTATGAAGATGTTCATGTTCATCTTTCCAAAAAAAACCATAAAGTTTAAGAAAATTCCTAGACAAAAAATTTTTTAAGTTCCAAAATCCATAGGGTATCCCTTTGGTAAAAACGCGTTGTCCAGTATAAAGATGTCCATGCAAAATTTTCGTATTTGGTATTTCAATCGGTCGCTATTGTTATTTTTTTCTGAATCTGCCTATCTGTATTACAGTAGTGCCTTTTGAATTGACGTGCAGGTTCTCATATTTTTTGGAATATCTCTTCAAACTTATTTATTGTAAATTCGTCTAACAGGAAAATTCGCAACGTTTAAAAGAAGAAAATGCAAGTTTGCAAACAAAAGTTCATAGCCTTGAAAAGGAAAAATATCTTTGGGAAGTAGAAAAAAGAGAAATGTGCCGTAGAATGGAAAAACTGGAAGCCAATCAGAAGTTCGACCCTGAGATGGCGGCCCAGATTTGCAAAGAAGTCGTCGGCCGGCTTTTCCCGTTGTTGCAAGCAAGAATGGATAAGTTGGAAGTTACAAAAAAGCATTCTTCAATGCTTGTTGTTTTCGGCTTAAAAGAGTCCAAGGATGCTAAAGAAGAAAGAGAAAATATCCAGCATCCTGTGGACACGCTGAACAACGGTGATGAAATAGTGAGGATTAACGAGCATTAATTGGTAAAGTTAATCCGCGATTTACGCGTATGGTCAAAGTGCGTTTCGCATCCAAGCGTGTTTAAAAAACATGATTCCGGTAATTTCAAGGGTTTAGATCGGTACAGTAAAGTGTTCGTCAGACCTTCGCTGACTGATGAACAGCGTGATAAACAAAAAAGTTTGTTAACTTTTAAAAAAACTCTAACTGAAGGTAACGATGGACGTCTGGTCATTCGATATAACGATAATGGTGATCCTTTTATTTTTGATTTGGACTGTAAAAAAGAAATCAAGCAATCGTACTTAGAATAGGATATTACACGAGTCGATTATAAAAGTTTAAGTAAACGCTTGGTTACATTATGTTTTAACGCCAGAAGTATAAAAAAATTCTCTTCCAGAGTTCTATTGCTTGATTTTCGGTCAAGACTCTGTGTATGGTGTTTGCGACATTATTATGATAACTGAAACATGGTTTACTAGTACAATAACTGATGCTATACCGGTAATCAACAAATTAGGAATTTATGAGTTTTTTGGTCACGATAGATTAAATAATGACGGTTGCGGAGTTTGTATTTTTTCCAAAACTAACACCTGTAAATATTGACAGCAAATACAAAAATTTAAAAGTAATTGCCGTTAATTTTTCTTTTTTCAAATCTAAAATACGATTAATTTACGTGTATCGTAAACCGCCGATTTCAAAAGAAGAAGATCAAGTTATTTTTCAACTCCTTCGAGATTTAACAGACAATTTTCAAGGAGCACTAATTTTAGGTGGGGATTTGAATCTTCTTAGCATGGATTGGTCTATTCTAAAAGTCAAGTCTAATAGTCAAAATGAGCAGGAATGGTTTTTGTTTTTTGAAGAACTTGGTTTGACACAGCTTGTTTGCCAACCTACCAAAAAATTATCTTTACAACGATTCTGAAATTTTCAATTCTGTCGATGTTTTACCTAGTTTTTCAACATCAGATCACGACGCAATTCAGTTTTCGCTTAAGGTTGACATATTTAGTAATCATAGTACAGAACAAAATAAATGCATGTGGGTACTAGTAATAAAAGTAGTCCAGGATTTTTTTATCTAGTCTAGTGTAGTCTAGTACTAGTTACCCTAAACGTTAACTGGTATAGTGCTAGTTAGAGGCCAAAAATTTTGCGTCGTCCTTGTCCTAGTCCTAGTACTAGTTAGTTTTCAATTTGTTGATTAGTCTCGCAAAAATCTTAGCTAGTCCTAAACTAATCCAGTTTTTAACAAAACGTGCCTTGTTTTATATTTTAAACTCCAAAACAACGTTGTGAAGTAATTTTATTTGAATAAAGTCACTAAAGAAGTTTCTTAGCACTCCTTGTACTTTGTACAAAGAAAACTGACCATTATGGAGACGTCCCACTAAGAAAACGTTTTTTTTTACTCTTTTGATTACTGAATAAAAAAGTAAATTTGTTATGACCGAACATTTTCGTTGCAGGTGCTCTTCACAATGAACAGTCCGTCTTGCCACAAAACACAGGGAATTCCAACAATATTTTAAAAAAAACTTAGTCAAACAGTAAACTTCTTTTACTGTTGTTAATAAATTCCATTATCGAGAGTTTTGTCCATGGTAAAAGTGTTTAAAGTTTGATGCCATCATTCAAAAAAAAAGATTACCAAGCCATGAAAAGCCGAAAAATTGTTTCTTTAAATCAAAAAGTTTTTTTGAGAAAAACCCTTTTATTTTAAACTAAGGTTTGGCTTGTGAATTATAATAAAGGAAATGAACCAACCTGAGGCTGCACAAAATTTGAAATCAAAAAAATCTTCTTTTTCGCCGCAATAAAATTTCAAAACTAATATAGATATTACGTTAATTAATTTATCTTATTAGACGTGCTTTCATAATAATATTAGTACTTCTCGATGTATATCAAATATAGTATGGTTGTTTACAAAACACAGTAAAATTTTGCTTTTTTTATTTTTTGTGTTTTTCTTAAAATTTTTTTGAAAACTATTATCTAGAAAAAATAGTTTTTAGTTTATTTGCTAATCATCAAAAAATACTAGATTATTATACAACATTAGACGTTCTTTCAAACTTTGCAAGAAAACGTTCTTTAAAAATATGCAAGTTTTTAGTTTATATAAGGATTTTGAGAAAAATGCAAAATCTGGTAGAGATTTTAATTTGTTATATAAATATAAAAATTTATTATATAAAAAAATTATTTCGACAAAAAAGATGCAGACTAGTCTGAGGTGAACGTAAAACATTTTGACTATATGTAGGAAATAAGCATCTGATAAGTGCAGTTGCTCACTGAATAAAAATATTTGCACTGTTATTAAAATGATTTGTTTATACGGTGAACTAATTGTACAACAAATTTGTAGTTTTCCTGTAGTATGATACAATAAAAATGGAAAAAGTCATACTCATAATAGTCACAACAATCTTTGATAACCGTGAAATCGCCACTTTTTAAACTAGAAGGTTAATATTTTATGTATAAAAAAATTATTATAAATTTTAAAAAAATTGACAATTTCACGCGTGTCCAAGACTGCTGTGAATATGATTTTTTCATTGTTATTGCATCAGAATATAAGAAAACTACAACTGTGTTGTGTAACTAGATCAACGCATAAACAAATTATTTTTAAACAAATTTGTGGCTCTTGGTCCCAAAAAGTGCGGCTCTTACGTCCCAAAATTGTGGCTCTTTAGTACCCGTGGGTCTTCCGTCTCCAACTCTTAGAAATACTCTCTTACTTTAAATGAGCTTTATTTAGTCATGTATAGCGGGGAGTTCTACTTCCAGCAGTATTCAATTTTTTCCCTTCTCTAATTTTGATTAAAAACTGTTTTCATCACATAAAAAATATCTTAAGAAACACCCTATTGAAAATCATATTTTTTAAGATTTTAATTATATTTATTATATTTTGGAGATACCTAGGTTTAAAGGTGCAGTACAGAGTCAAACTTTTTGTCTTCGATTTTGATGCTTTTTGTGCAAATCTTACCCCTTGCCCCAATAGCCCGCAAATTATTTTTGTTAAAATATCTTTAGTGACTCAGCAGAAGATATGATCCTCCAAAGATGCGTTTTTTCGGTTATTCTGTACTTGAAATATTGCTCAATGGCTATAAAAATTTAAGTGTAAAATATTTCACTCTACGAAGAGGACCACTTCTTGCTTTTTTGACACCTTGATTGTTAAGATTATTGCAGAGTTTGTTGAGATATTGCGTTTTCTGTACAAACACCTGCGATTTTTTGCCAAAAACACGAAGTGTAGTGCAAGTTTTAACGGTTCCAGACACCTTCGTCTTTAAATATCTCGTCTTCTACATCTTGTGTTCGGAAAACTCGACTTTTGGGTGCAATTTTGTGAATGTATTTTTAAAAAAAATTTTTTTTTGGGTTTTTGTTATGGTAAATATCTTAAAAAACCCTCACTGTTGTTGTTAAAATAAATATTTTGTATTCGAAAATCAGCGGATTTAAACTTAAGCCCAGGCAAAACCAAAAATTAAATAAAGCCTTATTTTGGTATGTTTTTTATTTAATGGAATGGTTATTAATGACTAAGAACGTTATTTTTTTTTAAGCTTAAAGATGCAGTACCGAGTCAAACTTTTTGTCTTCGATTATAATTATTTTTTGTGAAAATTTTACCTCTACCTCCAATAACCCCACAAAAATTTTCATCAAAATACCTCCTTTGGTTGAGGAGATATGACCCTCCAAAAATAGCGTTTTTTGACCATTCTGTACTTGAAACATTGTTCGAGGGGTTAAACTACAAAAATGCACTCAAACAAAGCAGCTACTTTCTACTTTAATTTGATATCTTGTTTGTTGAAATTGGTGCAGTATTTGTCGAGATTTTGCGTTTCCCGTACCAAAAAACCGCGATTTTTTTTGTCAAAAACACCAAACAAGGGCAGTGATTTGATGAAGTTTGGCCAGCATTTTTTGCCGTCACTTTATATTTTTAGCGTGAAAGTCGCGGGTTTTTTTCTACGGAAAACGCAATATCTCGACGAATACGGCACTAATCTTAACAATCAAGGTATAAAATTGAAGTAAAAAGTAGCCGCTTTCTTTAAGTCTATTATATGGAATTTAAATTTTAGTACCCATTGAACAATGTTTCAAGTACAGAATGGTCGAAAAATGCCATTTTTGGAGGGTCATATCTCCTAAACCAGTGGATATATTTTGATGAAAATTTTTTGTGGGCTATTGGGAACAGGGATAAAGTTTTCACAAAATATAATCAAAATCGAAAACAAAAAGTTTGACTCAGTACCGCACCTTTAAGCGAAAGCTAAAAATCAAGTAAACTTTATCGAGATAATTTTTTATTCACGGGACAACTTTTTGTTTGAGTGGAAAACACGTCGTTAAAAAGTACGTTTATAAAATCGCACCCAAAAGACGTGTTATCCCAAGTCAAGATGTAGAAGACAAGATGTTTAAAGACGGAACGTAAAAGGCGAAATTTCCGTACACCAGTTTTCACAATATAATGATATCGGTTGGATGCAAATTAACGAACATTTCTAGCGTGTTCAAGAACTGGTTGCTCAATTTTGGTTTTTCATCAAAAAATAATAGATTTTGGTCTGTTTTTTTACAAAAAAGGCCTGTTTTTATATTTTGTATCTCAAAAATAGTATTTTTTAGCGTTCTTCGCAATTTTACCAGTTTTTTTACTTGACCTTTTACAGTTTTTCTCAACTCAAAACGTATTTGGAATACAATTAAATGTGATTTAAAAACTCTAAAACTGTTCTTTTTATATACTATAAAATGATAAGATTTGTTAACCATTTTTAATTTAATTTAATTTAATATTTTAAGTTTTAATACTAACTGAAGATTTTTGAGCTTCTTGTTTTTAAAGTGATTTCATTTTTTGTTTTTATATTTTTGGATGAATTATTTGTATAAAAAAGTCGCGAATGTTTTATTAGATCTTTTTTAATGAAAAATTAGTGAAAATAATGCATAATGGACTGTTTTTTTGCCTGCATGATATTTTTTAGTGTTAAAAGTTTCGCCGAAATCGCAATTAAATTTGCCCGGTATTTTTTCCACACTTCGTGTTTTTGGTTAAAAAATTGCAGGTTCTTTTTGTACGGCAGACGCAAGCAGAAACTGCACCAATCTTAACAATCCAGATATCAAATGAAAATATAAAGTTTCCGCTTTCAAGTGTGCTGTTTGTATCTTAAGACCAATTTACACCGCCGTTGTCCACTGATATCTTGATCATATAACCTGTCTTTAGGGTGTACATAACAATTTTGCTATGTGCCTTAATATTATTTTTTATCTATCTTTTTTGCTAAAAAATTTTATGATTTATATCTTCTAAATCTTTGTTTGTAAAATAAATGCATATAATGCAGAAATGTAATGCGTAAGAAAGAGCTTTCAGAACTAAATCTTATTACGTCAAATTTCAATAAACACACGAATTTCATTTATTTATATAGGGTATCTGACTTAATTTCGGCCAGGCCTTAATTTCGGACATCAATTTAGGGTGTTAGAAAATTGGTTTTTACAACGTTGTTTATGTACAGCCAAAGTGTTTGCGCGGGCAAACACCTGTGAGCGCCAGAATTATCTAATTTGGCCGCCATCTGCCGAGGATCTAAGGACTTCAGGATCTAGGTTCCCCCAATCCTTCTGCACACCATTTATGTGGCTGATCATGCTAATAGTTTAATGGACTATTTTAAAAAAAGGAACGAGTTCTTTTTTGATCTTTTCTTTTTTTTGAGGGTACATAATTATAAAACACGATCGGGATCTTGCCGACGATATTCCGACGGTTTCAATAGTAAAAACGCTATAAAAACAGAAATACCGAATACAAACCGTTGGCAAAAACAAAACTACTCGTAAATATTCCTTTGAACAAAATAAGATATAATTTTCTTGCCAATAATTCGCAAACTTGTTCAGAAGCTGATAATGTAAACCATCTTAATCATTGTAACTCACAAACACGGAATCATTGTGAATTGTTTGTAATCTTTTTTAAAATAGCTAACAATCTTCTGTTGTAAAAATGTGATTAAATTGGTATCAATTGATATATGGATTTTCACAAAAATCTTAAAAGGTAAAAGTCCTACTCTCTTAACCTTTTTTGTAATTTTTTCAAAAAATACTTGGTAAACTTTTCAAACTGCGTGTAGTCAGAATGACAATTAATCTATTTGTAAGATTTACTCCTAATTTTGCAAAAATATATACATAGTGGTTTGCACTTTTTTTTGAAAATTTGTTTGTAGTTTCTTCAAATTTTTAGTCGCTTGTCAAATGGAAGATATTTGTATTTTTTTCAAAGCAGTTTAAAATTTGTATTGTTTATTTTGTGTTTTTTCACTTCTCAAATTTTTTCTTTTAAAGTAAAAAAATCCTTAAGATATCAAAATCAACACATTGACGTGAATAATAAATGTTAAACAAACTGGATTAAAACAACATACACCAACTACTTAACATCGTTTGTATTGCAAGTATTGACCAGATAGATGCAAATAATATTATTATTTGCTAAATTTACAAATTTAAAATTACATACAATGGTACCAGCGCTCTTCTAGGTGAATATATATCAAATAAATTAATAAAATTTGTTTAATAAAAAAAACCGTCATAAATTCGGCCATCCTTAATTTCAGCCACGGGCTACTATATTTGCCATGCGCAAAGTTGTGCAATGCACTGCGTATGGCCAAATAGATCGTCATGTCATCTATCTACCCATAAACAGTTCATTTCATAACTGCTCAAAATTTCAAGAACGGAAAAATGCATAAAATATAAATACAAGAAACTAAAATTAAGTTTTTTCTTTTAACTTTATATCAAAAGTGGGATAAAAATCGCAGGTCAAGAACTGAAACATTAATATTCTGCACAATACAAATTTTAAAAGTTTTAAGTGAAAGAACTCAGCAAAATACAACAAGATATTTTTAACAATTCAATGAAACAAACTGATATACTTAAAAATCATAATTTCTTACCTCTATATATCCTGAAATTTGTTTGGTTAATGAAAGTGCAGCCATTTTTTAACATAACGCGCTGCAAAAACTCAAACTCCTTAGCAGAACATTTAAAGACTTCAAACTAAGGAGTTAAAGTCTGTGCACACGCAAGCAATAGCAGTTATTTTGGTTTCATAGAAAACTTTACCAGTTCAGCATTTAATGTTTTTGTTAAGAAGGTAGATACACTGTAGAATATTAAACGAAATTAAATAAACTAATAGCGCTAGTTTGACCGGTACGAATGTCATCAAAAATAAAAAAAGAGGTTATATTCAAAGCATTGTTTTACATTTTTTACGAAATTTCTTTCACAGAAGTTCTACCAAGTTTAATTTACTAAAAACAATTAAAATTAATTAAACCGGCTAACAGCGTGTTAAAACTAAAAAATGGCACGAGAAATAAAAAAAAACCCTTTGTGTCTCAATATTTGTAAAACTTGTAAAATAGTTTGTGATATTAAATATTTGCAATAACAGTTTGTAAAATTGCAACTTCGCAAAATAAAGAAAAGGGATTTTACAAACGGGTCTAAGAGAGTATCCATTCCATACGTGTGCCAATTATCAGTTTGACCCATCGAAATTGTAAAATACGCGTGTAAAACATGTGTATACCCCAAATCGGACACGTAGACATCATTTTTGAGGTTATTTTTACAATTAATGTCTTCTGTAAAAAGTTATAAGCCCATTTAAACCCAAAAACTGCCTATTTTTAGTATGTACAATTTATGCTGTTAAAGAAAAATTTTTATTTAGCTTCTAGGCGGGAATTCACAAAGAGGGATAATCCTCGTGCTAGCTCGGTGTTAGTTAATCCGAACAAATTACAGTAGGTGTCGGTATACCTGGGGCTAAGTCTGTTAAAATTTCATTAAACGATAAAAAAAGATGTAAAAAGCAAAATTTCGAGGAATTATTTGTATAAAAAACTGATAAACTTTTAAATCTCTGTTAAGTAATTGCAAATTTGTGTAAAAAAATGGCAGAACAAAATATTGTAAATGTATGCTAAACAAGGAATTTTTCAAACAAAAAAATAAAATTAGCCGTGAAACCTACTGTAACTTGTCCGGATTAACTAACACCGTGCTAGCACCCAAAAATACCGTAGTTTACACGGTGCTTACACCGAATACACTAACACGGTGTTTACACGGTGTTTGCACCGTGTTTACCCCGCTCCGCTTTGTGAATTCCGGCCCTAAATACGAGAATTAATTTTGCCGTCATATCACCCGTTTTTTTGTGAATGCCGTCATATTTTAAAAGTTTGCCGTAATATGTCATGGACCACTATGAACATAAAATGGGACAGAATTAAAGGGCAGATTCAGTTTCTTAGCGTGACCGCTTTAGCTATGTTCATTGATATTTTGTTAGAATTGTATTTTATATTGGCGGCAACTAAGTCGCAGATTTGATGTTGTTGATGAAAAAAAAGGAAGAGAAAAAAAAGAAAAGAAAAATGAAATGATGAAACAGTAGAATTAAACTATGCATAGACTACGCTTACTAAAATTTAATTCTGTTATCTTATCATTAATTAAAAATCTAAATGTGTAGCGTGATAAAGTTTAGCTTAATTCTTAGGGTTTACTTAGGCTTAGGAAAAAATAAAAAAGCGTATAAAAATGTTTGAGCTTATTAAAAGAGACGTTTCCGTTTTAGAAAACAGCTAAGCCTAAGCAAAACTTAAACATCAAGCAAAACTCTATTGCGGTAAATTAGAATTTAATGCTTCGTTCCTCAAATTGTAGATTAAAAACCTTAGTTTTTCCTAAACCAAAGCAAAAACATAAATAAGAAATACTATAAAAATCAAGCAAAATTTTATTGTATAAACTGTAACTCTCTTTTTTGAAGCATGTTTATAAAATTTCACTTAAAAACCTTCTGTTGTTTTCTAAAAACGAGATTTTAAAAGATGAGATCGTGAAAGTCGTAATGTTAAAACAAAAGTTTTTATTTTTCCCAATACATCAAACGCAAAATTATAAAATTTATAAAATCATATTGCAATAATTATGATTATACAAACGAAATTATATGATTTCAGGTTATAAAAACATATTTTTGTAATTCTGAATTTTAAAATTTAACATACATTTCAAATTACTACGTTTTGTTTTCATGTTACATATTTTATTTAATTCGTGAAGAAATTATTCAATTCTCTTTAATTCTGTCCCATTTAAGCTTATAGTGGTCCATGACATATGACGGCACTCGAGCTTGAAATATGGGCTAACAGGAGAAAACTCCCCAGTTTTAACTCCGCAGTACTCAGCAGGTGTAAATAACCCTTTTTTAAGCTTAAGGCTATGCGTCCCTAAGCCTAAGCAAAGCCTTAAAAACAACCTAAATATTAACAAATAGCTGCGCGAAGAAAGTTTAGGTTGTTTTTAGGCTTTGTTTAGGCTTAGGAAGGCGTAGGCTGAAACTCCTGCGGAGTACTGCGGAGTTAAAACTGTGGAGTTTTCTTCTGTTAGCCGAAACATGACGGCACCACTATGACGACAGTAATATGACGGCATAATTAATTCTCGTCCTTTGAATAACATAAAACTTTTTGGGGCATTCTTCAATTTTACCCAATTTTCCGGTCACCGGAAAAAAAATACAGGATGGACTACTTTAAACGTGGACGAACTACTTGTTTAAAACCGTTATTTTTCAAAAACAACTCATTAATTAAAATTATTTTTTAATAAATCTTAGACAAAGATATAAATTTATAAAAATTATCATGAAAAAACTCATAAACAACCTGAATCCTGGACTATAGACCTTAGTTTTCTTAAGCAACCTAAGCAAAACCTGAAAATCAAACAAAACATTAAATTTAGCTTGATTTTAAGGTTTTGCTTAGGTTGCTTAGGGAAATTAAGGTCTAGACTCCACGATAAATATTATTTGTGAGTTTTATGACGATAATTTACTTGAAAAATAACAGTTTTAACAATCCATCTTTCCGGTAACCGGAAAATTGGGTTATACTTGAAGAATGCCCTTTTTGGTATTAGTGCAGTATAACACCTCCAGCGAGATAAGAAAAATCTTGCATTCACATATATGAATTTATTTAATGCGGATAAGGATACGACTATGGCGATTGGCGCTCATCAGCCAATTTCAAGATATTAAAGAAAGAGTTCGGAAAGCTCCATACAAAATTGACTTTTTTCACTATTTTCACTTCTAATTTTAAGCATATTTGGGTTTATATTATGTGTTTTTTTGGTTATCAAATAAAATATATACTTTTTTTGTGCAGTTTTTAATGTTTATAAAAAGTAATTGTAAAGGATCGGACTACGGTGAGGAGGCCATAAAATAAACCTATCCAGTAAAAGGTAACGGGAAGAAAGATCCTGGAGTCCTTAGATCCTTGCCTTTGAGTGGCGTCATTTCGAAGCAAACTGGAAAGTACACCGACACCGTCCACCGACACCGACAATTTATAGACTTAGGCTTAGGGTTAGGGTTAGGGTTAGATTTAGGCTTAGGCTGTTTAATTTTGACGCCATCTGCCAAGGATCTAAGGACTCCAGGATCTAACTTCCCCCAATCCAGTAAAAGGTATTAATCCATTTGTGAAGTAGTTCATGATATTCATGGACAGCCAATGTATGGACTAGCTAATAAATAAAATTTTTTTCAAAAACTGGGTACAATTCCCATACGCGTCCCAAAATTCGATTTGACCGATTCTAAAGTAAAATACACATATAAAACATCTTTGTACACTAAATCGGACACGCAGATTTCGTTTTAATGGTTATTTTTAAGATTTGGCCTTATCGAAAAGAGTTATGAACTAATTTGTACCCAAAAAATGACCTTTTTCAGCATATGCAATTTTTGATGTAAATAAAAAAAATTGTAAACTCACAAATGAAATTAAAAACTATGTTTTAACAATGCTAAAAGTCTGAAGAACTTAAAAATTTTCAAAAAAATTTAAATTTCGAAAGTTACATGGACCACCAAAAACATGGACAACAAATTTTTTTGACTTTAAACGCTAATTTAAACTAGGTTTTTCACCGATTTATTGTTTCTAAACCTAAGCAAAACCTAAAAATCAAACAAATTTTTAGTATAATTGATTTTATTAAAATAAGTTGTTTTTCAAAAATGTGAATTTTTTCAGAACTAAAATTTGATGGGTATTTGAATGGTTATTATAAAAAATTAGTTGTTACCATGAAAAAAATAAAAGTATATTTGTAACTGACAAACACTTGGTAATACGAAAAAAATAATATCAATTTGATTAAAGGCTTAATAACAAAAATTTCTTAATAACATAAATTGTACATGCCAAAATAGGGCAATTTTTGGGTATAATTTGGTTTATAACTTCTAATAAAAAGCTCAAATCTCAAAAATAACCACAAAAATCAAGTCTACGGGTCTAATTTAGGGTATTAAGATGTTTTATAAGTGCATTTTACTTTAGGGTCGCTCAAATCGAATTTTGGGACGCGTATGGGAATCCTACCTTTCAGCATATGCAATTTTATGAAGTTAATAAAAAAAATTGTAAACGCACAAATTAAATAAAAAACTGTTTTAAGTGCTAGAAGTCTGAAAAACTTAGAAATTTTCAAAAAAATTAAAAATTCAAAAGTTACATGGGCCACCAAAAAACATGTACAACAATTTTTTTGGTTTTAAACGCTAATTAAAACTTAGTTTTTCACCAAATTATTGTTCCTAAGCCTAAGCAAAACCTAAAAATTAAACAAATTTGTAATATAATTGATTTTTATTAAAATAAGTTGTTTTTCAAAAATGTGAATTTTTTCACAACTAAAATTTTATGCGTATTTGAACGGTTATTATAAAAAATTGGTTGTTATCATGAAAAAAATAAAAGTATATTTGTATTTGCAAGACATTTCGTTATACGAAAAAAATAATATTAATTTAATTAAAAGCTTAATAAAAAAATTTCTTAATAACATAAATTGTACATGCCAAAATAGGGCAATTTTTGGGTATAAATCGGCTTATAACTTCTAATCAAAAGCTCAAACTGCGTTTTAAGCACAAAAATATCCGTTTTTTCCTGAGTGCAGGATGAACATGGAAGGCCGATTTTAAATTTATTAAGCTCCGTTTGCGTTAGTCCCGTGCACCCCACATGATATAAGCGATCACAACAGGGACATTCTTTGGTGACGGCGTTGAATTTTAGGAGTTTTTCGCAGATCGCACAGTTTGCCATGTTAGTCGATATATGTCGCTTGAGATTAGAAATCTTACGATAATTTACATGAAAAATAAGGGATTTAAATTGTTAATTCGTCTGTACCTAAAGTAGTCCATGTAATTAAATGGGTTATACTTGAAGAATGCCCAAAACCTAAACCTAAGCAGCAAAACTGAGCTTATTCAAAACCTAAAAATCAAGCAAAATTTTTTAATGATAAATTTTAATTTAACGTTGTGTTTTCAAATATTAAAAAAAATACCACCATCAGTTTTGCCGGAGATGAAAAAAGCGACCTTACAAAAACAATAAGACAGTTTTTGGGTATGATTCCCATACGCGTCCCAAAATTCGATTTGACCGACCCTAATGTAAAATACACTTATAAAACATTTTCATACCCTAAACTAGACCCGTAGACTTGATTTTTGTGGTTATTTTTGAGATTTGAGCTTTTGATTAGAAGTTATAAGCCAATTTATTCCCAAAAATTGCCCTATTTTGGCATGTGCAATTTATGTTATTAAGAAATTTTTTTATTAAGCCTTTAATCGAATTAATATTATTTTTTTCGTATAACCAAATGTCTTGCAAATACAAATATACTTTTATTTTTTTCATGATAACAACCAATTTTTTATAATAACCGTTCAAATATGCATAAAATTTTAGTTGTGAAAAAATTCAAATTTTTGAAAAACAACTTATTTTAATAAAAATCAATTATATTACAAATTTGTTTGATTTTAAAGTTTTGCTTAGGCTTAGGAACAAAAAATCGGTGAAAAACTAAGTTTAAATTAGCGTTTGAAGCCAAAAGAATTTTGTTGTCCATGTTTTTGGTGGTCCATGTAACTTTTGAATTTTTAATTTTTTTGAAAATTTTTAAGTTTTTTAGACTTCTAGCATTGTTAAAACATAGTTTTTAATTTAATTTGTGCGTTTACAATTTTTTTTATTAACTTCATAAAATTGCATATGCTGAATGAAAGGTAGGATTCCCATACGCGTCCCAAAATTCGATTTGAGCGACCCTAAAGTAAAATACACTTATAAAACATCTTAATACCCTAAATTAAACCCGTAGACTTGATTTTTGTGGTTATTTTTGAGATTTGAGCTTTTTATTAGAAGTTATAAACCAAATTATACCCAAAAATTGCCCTATTTTGGCATGTACAATTTATGTTATTAAGAAATTTTTGTTATTAAGCCTTTAATCAAATTGATATTATTTTTTTCGTATTACCAAGTGTTTGTCAGTTACAAATATACTTTTATTTTTTTCATGGTAACAACTAATTTTTTATAATAACCATTCAAATACCCATCAAATTTTAGTTCTGAAAAAATTCACATTTTTGAAAAACAACTTATTTTAATAAAAATCAATTATATTAAAAATTTGTTTGATTTTTAGGTTTTGCTTAGGTTTAGAAACAATAAATCGGTGAAAAACCTAGTTTAAATTAGCGTTTAAAGTCAAAAAAATTTGTTGTCCATGTTTTTGGTGGTCCATGTAACTTTCGAAATTTAAATTTTTTTGAAAATTTTTAAGTTCTTCAGACTTTTAGCATTGTTAAAACATAGTTTTTAATTTCATTTGTGAGTTTACAATTTTTTTTTATTTACATCAAAAATTTCATATGCTGAAAAAGGTCATTTTTTGGGTACAAATTAGTTCATAACTCTTTTCGATAAGGCCAAATCTTAAAAATAACCATTAAAACGAAATCTGCGTGTCCGATTTAGTGTACAAAGATGTTTTATATGTGTATTTTACTTTAGAATCGGTCAAATCGAATTTTGGGACGCGTATGGGAATCGTACCCAGTTTTTGAAAAAATTTTTATTTATTAGTTAGTCCATACATTGGCTGTCCATGAATATCATGAACTACTTCATAAATGGATTAATACCTTTTAATGGATTGGGGGAAGTTAGATCCTGGAGTCCTTAGATCCTTGGCAGATGGCGTCAAAATTAAACAGCCTAACCCTAAATCTAACCCTAACCCTAACCCTAACCCTAAGTCTATAAATTGTCAGTGTCGGTGGACGGTGTCGGTGTACTTTCCAGTTTGCTTCGAAATGACGCCACTCAAAGGCAAGGATCTAAGGACTCCAGGATCTTTGTTCCCGTTACTTTTTACTGGATAGGTTTATTTTATGGCCTCCTCACCGTAGTCCGATCCTTTACAATTACGTTTTATAAACATTAAAAACTGCACAAAAAAAGTATATATTTTTATTTGATAACCAAAAAAACACATAATATAAACCCAAATATGCTTAAAATTAGAAGTGAAAATAGTGAAAAAAGTCGATTTTGTATGGTACTTTCCGAACTCTTTCTTTAATATTTTGAAATTGGCTGATGAGCGCCAATCGCCATAGTCGTATCCTTATCCGCATTAAATAAATTCATATATGTGAATGCAAGATTTTTCTTATCTCGCTGGAGGTGTTATACTGCACTAATACCAAAAAGGGCATTCTTCAAGTATAACCCAATTTTCCGGTTACCGGAAAGATGGATTGTTTAAACTGTTATTTTTCAAGTAAATTATCGTGATAAAACTCACAAATAACATTTATGTTGTTGTTGTTCATTATCATGGACTCTAGACCTTAATTTCCCTAAGCAACCTGAGCAAAACTTTAAAATCAAGCTAAATTTAATGGTTTTTTTTTGATTTCAGGTTTTGCTTAGGTTGCTTAGGAAAAATAAGGTCTATAGTCCAGAATTCAGGTTGTTTATGAGTTTTTTTATGATAATTTTTTTAAAAATTATCACTTTGTCTAAGATTTATTAAAAAAAAATTTTAATTTAATGGGTTGTTTTTGAAGAACAACGGTTTTAAACAAGTAGTTTGTCCACGTTTAAAGTAGTCCATCCTGTATTTTTTTTCCGGTGACCGGAAAATTGGGTAAAATTGAAGAATGCCCCAAAAAGTTTTATGTTATTCAAAGGACGAGAATTAATTATGCCGTCATATTACTGTCGTCATAGTGAGTGCCGTCATGTTTCGGCTAACAGAAGAAAACTCCACAGTTTTAACTCCGCAGTACTCCGCAGGAGTTTCAGCCTACGCCTTCCTAAGCCTAAACAAAGCCTAAAAACAACCTAAACTTTCTTCGCGCAGCTATTTGTTAAAGTTTAGGTTGTTTTTAAGGCTTTGCTTAGGCTTAGGGACGCATAGCCTTAAGCTTAAAAAAGGGTTATTTACACCTGCTGAGTACTGCGGAGTTAAAACTGGGAGTTTTTCTCCTGTTAGCCCATATTTTCAAGCTCGAGTGCCGTCATATGTCATGGACCACTATAAGCTTAAATGGGACAGAATTAAAGAAAATTGAATAATTTCTTCACGAATTAAATAAAATATCTAACATGAAAACAAAACGTAGTAATTTGAAATTTATGTTAAATTTTAAAATTCAGAATTACAAAAATATGTTTTTATAACCTGAAATCATATAATTTCGTTTGTATAATCATAATTATTTCAATATGATTTTATTAATTTTATAATTTTGCGTTTGTTGTATTGGTAATAATAAAACCTTTTGTTTTAACATTACGTCTTTCACGTTCTCATCTTTTAAAATCTCGTTTTTAGTAAACAACAGAAGGTTTTTAAGTGTAATTTTATAAACATGCTTCAAAAAAGAGAGTTACAGTTTATACAATAAAATTTTGCTTGATTTTTATAGTATTTCTTATTTATGTTTTTGCTTTGGTTTAGGAAAAACTAAAGGTTTTTAATCTACAATTTGAGGAACGAAGCATTAAATTCTAATTTACCGCAATAGAGTTTTGCTTGATGTTTAAGTTTTGCTTAGGCTTAGCTGTTTTCTAAAAGGGACACGTCTCTTTTAATGCTTCGTTCCTCAAA
>JASAMX010030360.1:0-100952 GCA_030248175.1 Microlaimidae sp. YZB2_3 | reverse complement strand
AATGAAATGCGTATGTATATCAGAAGTAAAAAATACATATAAAACAACGAAGATCCGATTCAATATTAGAGTGCATTCCGCATTGAAATCCAAATAAAAAACAATCCTAATGGTCCCAATTTTTCAAATCCAGTCTGCACACCATTTTCTCATCGAGGAAGCAATCATAGAGCCCTTTTCGACTGTAGACCACAGGGAAGCTCTTAATGATAATCGGATTGAAAAAAATGTCACGATATAGCGATTTTCTCAAATATTCGTCAAGACTCAAAAGGGCAAATATTTATGCTTTTTGGAAAACATTTATTTTTCGCAGCTTTGCAAAAATTAACTGTTTGATAAAAATATGATTTTGTAAATTAACTTTTAATCAACCATTAAAAATCAAAATTAAACACAAATTGTCAATTGATTCAGTCAAATTTATTTCTTAAAAATGAAATACGTAAGGTATTTTTTTGATATAAACCAATAAAAACTATAAATATACATAACCAGTAAAAACAAGTTTGGAATAAAATCACTAACACCAAGAATGCATAAGAGTAGAAAATGTCGGACTATGTGTTAAACAGTTGTTCTAAAATTGTAGGTGGATTATACCACAGTATATTTTTTTCATTATGTAGAAATCAAGATTTGCGACCGCAAAACTCTTAGATGAAGTTTTTTAAACATACTACAGTGTCAAATAATTCAAATTAGTCAAAATATTCGGCATTTTTAACTTATAAAATTATTTATACGTCCGAGCAACAAAAACCTAGAATAATTGACAATATTACGTGGAAAAACCTCATCTGAGTATTTTACGTTTACAGTTTTTTTGCAGTTTAAAATTTGCAAAGTAAAAAATGTAAACGCAAAATGTATACAGTAAATTTTTTACGTCTGTCAAATAATTTAAATTATTCGAAATATTTGATGTTTTAACATTTAAACAATTTACACGTTGGATTGAATAAAAAACGTTGAATATTTGACAAAATTACGTGAAAAAACATCATCAAAAAGCTTTACGTTTGCAGTTTTTTTTTTGTTTGCAAATTCGTCGTTATTATAAGTACCATAATCTACACACAATATTACGTTGAAAAATTATCATATAGATTATTCCACAAATTGCAGATTATTCCACAGGTCGTAGTAGATTTTTACATGATACAAAATCTACACCGTGAAAGAATCTACTAATAATTTGAACAACTGTTGAACACTCAGTGGGATATTCTTTACTCTTATGCATTCATTCTTGCTAATACTAATTAGAAGAATGTTATATAAATATATCAGTAACTATTCATAATTTAGAATTTTTAGACAAAGAGCAGAGCGTTTTTTTGCTCATGTCAGTGTTTACCATAATCACATAAATTAAAGCGTTTATTAGATTTTTTGTACGTATCTGTTGGCTCCCCCAGAGAGTTTTTAGTAATAATATAGACATCTTACCGCATTATTGTCGCATGTTTATGATTGAATACACACAGTGACAAATAATGTCATGTTATAAATTACACAAATATCATTGAGCTTCCAATCACAGGGCGTCCTGTTGTTTTGTTTATGGTTGATTGAAGTAATTGTCGTATTTATATTTAAAACCAACATTCAGACGCAGAAATATTCTATTTCAAAAATTGTCAAAAACCATTGAAAATCTCAATTCAAACAAATTTACACCAAAACTTACGTACAATGTAAGATAGCTTTAAGGATTGCTCCTAAAGGTAACCTCATATCAAGGTGCGTGAACTCAATGAAACAATAACAAACAAGGTTGTTAAACAACGTTTCAGGTGACCGGGTCCTCAGAAAACTAAGGGTGTAACCTCTTGATTCACTACCAGATCGTTAAAAGTTAGATACAGCTTTTGCTATGGACTTTCACCCCACATCTCAAAACGCTTTTTTATTGTTTCTAACAATATTTTTGCGAGATTCTCTGTAACAGTTCAAGATATCAGTATAAATAATTCCATAAATCTTTAACTTTAAATAACATTAATTTTTAAAATATAACATGCAATAGATTCACAAGGCTACACAAAATATTTAGAAGAACAAAACTTGTAAACTTCACTTTCAAGATGCAAACAATTTTTGCAAAAACAAAATATTTTTCTTATTTGCCCGCATTTTATATAGAAACAATGAAGCTTTCAACTGTTAAAAAAAAGCTGAAAATTTTTGCTTCAAAAAGTGCATACAAAAATTTCTTTTAATCTTACCTGCTTGTACACGACGGCTTGTCTTCGAGAACGGTACGGAGTCTTACCATTGACTACTATTTCCATTTGTGACATAATTTCAATTTGTACTTTGATTCGGGGTCTTGAAATGTAAACAATAAACGTAAAACTTTTTATTAACTGACCAAACGTTTTGACTATCACGCTTTTCATTTTCGGCCAGCGTTTAAAAATACACAACTGTACTTTGTATTTGTTAAAACTTGTAGAATTTGTAAAAAAATAAATTTAAACAACAAAGTATAAAATAAATAACGGGAAGTAAGTTTTATTAAAAAAATAAATTAGAATTAAAAAAATATTTCAAATTCGTTTTTTTATAAAAGTTTTTTGTTCGTTTTGGGGTAGAATTTGTTGTATTTGTTTTCCCTTATTTATTCTATAATTTATAAATTATACCATTAAATTGCTTACAATTTTGAAAAATTTTAAAAATTGTATATTTTTATATCTTGAGTGATGATGATAATCTTAATTTATCAAAATGTCTAATGAACTGGCAAATATTTTGACTAATGCTTTCGTGATTGTCTAGATTTTTAGGACTAACTACGTTTTCCAAGTACAAGAAGTTGATATTTTATAGCCGATTGCTTTGTTTTCGTAATAATTGACGATGTTCAAAAGTTGAAAATAACATTATTAAATTCTTGTTTTTAAATGTAATTTTTTTAAATCGAATGATAATATTTCTTTCAACGTGTAAGTAATCAATGCGCTATATCAATACGCTATAATCAATATCCTTTCGGATTGTCGAAGTTTCATACTGTTTTTTTATTCTTTGGGAGAACATTTTTCAATTAATTATTACATAAAATTAGTTTTTCGGATTATCTCTTTTTTTTCAATTCATACTTTTTATATTTTTTTTTGTCAAAAACCATGCATTTTCATTAAAGCCGAGTTTTGGTAGAGAAAACACAGTTTAAATGGTTTTTAGTATGTTTCCGTTGAAAATCAGCCTCTATACAGTAACGTTAAAAAAAGTTTTATACACATGTTTTAATACGTTTAATATATTAATATAATTTCAACAAAAGTATTGGAGCTAACACAATTACAAGCAGCTCGGTTTCAGTTCCATGTAAAAATTCCCTTGTTGCAGTATAACTTTTTTCATTTTTCTTGCAAACTTTGCTTCGGTGCTGCAGCTAAACTAATATTTTTGCAAAAAATCAAACAAATGTCAAAAGTAAAAAAATCTAGTAAATGCCAAAAATCTAACAGGATGCGTATAATGTTTCTTTGTAACATTTTCGTTGTTTTTTGTCCAGAAAAAAAGAGCATGAATTTTTGCCGTTAAAAATACGAGTTCACAATTGAAGGGTGGTTTTAATTAATTGCGCCACACAGAAGCAATAATTTCCATATCGGCACCGCTCGTTAAACAGCCTAAAAGTTTGACACGTCAAAAAACAATTAAAATTTTAATGCTAAACAAATTTACGCACAAAAACTTATTTATGTCAGCTTTGGAACTATAAGAAACAATTCGAAAAAATTGGCACAGCAAATAAATTTATAATATTAGCCAAAAACTATATCTAAAAAGTTAAAACTATTTATGAGTAATAGCATAAAGCCCAAAACACAGCGGTAATCATTTTTTATTGTATCATTTAATATAAGCAAACTATGTCAGGTTATAGAAAGATTTTCAAAATTTTAAAAAAAGAATGTTCAGGTAGCGGCAAAAAAATTACGAAAAAAAAACTACTTGGAGCCTAAATAGTTTTTTGCGGGCGAGGCCACAGCAAGGACTTGGAGCCAGGAAATTTGGGACTGGAGCCCGAGCAATGGGACTGAGGCCTTCAAAAAATGGTTTAGGGTTATATTTAGGCTTGGCTAGGCTTAGGAACACGTTTGCAATAATTTTATTCGGCTCAAGTTACTACGGCTCCAGTTCCCCACTTTCTCCACATTCTTTTATTCTCAATTCCAAGTTCGGGCTCATCACCAATTTTTTTTCAAAATTTAAGTAATGATGGAGTAAAATAAGACTACAATTTAAAAAAAATATGGAGATGAAATTTTTTTACATTTTTTTTAAATTTAATAAAAAATCCTAGTTTTTGGAAGTGCAGTAACAAAAGATTTAGGGTCGATGGAGCCGAGGGAACTTGGAACTAAAAATAGGTAATTTGGATTCGTATATGGGGAACTTGGAGCCGTCAGTTGGGAACTTGGGGCCAAAACTGAAAATTGCTTAAAAGTTTACCTAAGCCTAAGCGAAGCTTAAATCTAAGCTCAAACAATTTTTTCTTACGGGCTCTAAGTTTCGATGATTCGTGGCTCCAGGTTTCTAAAAATTTCCGATAGCTCTAAGTTCCCTGGTTGTGACTCTAAAGGCTGGTTCACACTTATGACAAAACAATTTTAAAAAAGCCAAAACGTCCTTTGGAAAAGCCAGAACGTCTTTTAAACTTTTTTCTTTGGACAAAGTATAAATGCTATTTGAAATTTGTCCAAAGTCCAAAAGAAACCTTTGGAATTTGTCTAAAGGACAAAGTCCAAAATACGTTTTGACGCTTTGTTTGTCTTTGGACAAAGTACAAATGACTTTTGTCTTTTGGACCAGCCTTAAAGACCTCTTACCGTAACAAAGCACGATAAAATTCCCGCCGTTTTCAATTTTTTAAAAACTAAAAATAATTTAAAAATGAAAAAGGATATAAATAGATCATCAACTTAAAAATTATATTATATATTATATTATTATAAAAATTATATTATCAACTTTTTGGTGACACGTTTAAATTATTACAGACAAAAAATTATAATGTTTTTTTCGGTTTAACCATAATAAAAATACAATAAAATTGATATCTATTTGTAGCCATATACCACTCATACAACATTATAAATAGTTAAAACCCGAAGAAACTAACATAAACACTAAACATAAAAAAGTTTTAAATTTGTCAAAATTGCTTAGCAAACCGCTTTTTCTAACGTTCCTCCTGCTTGTTGTGCGGATAAAAATAAATCAAAGAAAAATATATTTAGGCGCAAAAATTGCTCTCCAGAGCTCGCAATCCAATAATGGGTAGACACTTTTCAAAATTTTTCACCGTCATCGCGGTTGTTTTGATATGCCGTGGAAAAAAAGATTAACAATGACATAAGAAACATGAGTATACGTCTCTTCGACTTGCGCTTCAAGTTACGGATTCATAGTTGCTCATGGACAATTATGAATTATAGAAAGTTTAAAATTAAATACAGCACAAAAATTGATAATAATTATATTAATTTTAATTTTAAAAAAATTCTAGGTATAAATCTTGTTTTTAAAAAATTTATGTGATTTGATTTTTGAAAACGATCAAATTATGTTTTGTTTGCACTTTATGGAAGCAGGCTTTAACCATTTTTACTAAAAAAAATCCTGGAACCCATAATAAAGTTTTTAATGAAAATTTTTAAACACTGTAAAAAACAAACTTTTTTAATGTTAATTTAGTTAGCTCTATTACATAATAAGATCCTCAGAGAAACAGAATAGTTTAATTTTGATCAATAAAAGGTTAAGAACGAAGGCAAGAATATAACAAATAAATTAATTAAAATTGTGGGCATAATTAATATGGTTATTTTTAGCATATCATTAGTTCATTTACTTTCTAAAACATTAATATCATGTTAGTCAAGTACAAGCCTAAATCTGCGTTTAAGTTTGAATTGGGAATTCCGTGAAGGTAGAATATTGTGGCCTTAAAACGGCTCATTATCTAAAAGACCGCCAAAAACAGGACGAAGAGCTAAATTACATTACCTAGAAATTCGGTCAGAGGGTTTTTAAATACACCAGACAATTAGCTATTAAAAAAATTCGGAAAAAACACGTTTCAAAACTTGTTTCATCACTGAGCTGTTTTAACATTGTCAGCTCCTAAAATCGCTTCTCCTTTTACCTTTTTTGTGAATTTTTAATCCGTAACCGTTCGATTCGTTAGTCAAAAAACGTTATTTTGAAATGTGAAATTACAACCTCACTTGTATTTTGAACATGTTATATGCAAATTTAGTCATTAATTTGTATATGGCCACAAAATTCTTAAATCTCACGTCAGTGAGATTCAGGTCTAAAAAATGCGTTCGCGACTGTTCAATTTCCTTAATTCTTTGGTTGAAATATCGTGCAAAAAAACTAAACGTACTAATTATCATACTGAACGTCCACTTAGCTCTGCGTAACTCATGCTCGTGCAAATTAAACGACACCTTCAGCAAATTATTTCCTGGGTGAGATTAATGAATTTTAAGATGCAGTAAGATCCAGTTCGTTAGGAACCATTAAAAAGAGGTAGATTAAACGATTTAAAAGAAGAGCAAAAAATCTTGATACTGAAAGGAGAAAAATGTAAGTCGATAAACACGATCTTAGAATGGCAAAATTGATGCTTTTACGATAAAAAAGATCATTGAATTTTTTAGAAGAAAAATTGCATGCGTATATTTACAAAAGTAGACCGTCAAAGTATTAAAATAACATATACCGCTTCAGGTAAGCGAGGCTAATAAAGTAGGTGAATTATTACTTAGTGGATTAAAACCACAATTGGAGAGTGATTTTTTTAGTTTTTCATAGTTTTCAAGTTCGAGGGACTCCTAATAAAAAAATGTAATTAGTTTGTTATTAGCCCTATCTCCTTCTAATTAAATCAATTATGCATAAAACAGTTAAAATATCAATCTATCTTTTTTAAACAAAAAAATTCTAAAATAATATCAAATCCAAATAAATTTTTCGTTTTCTTGTGTCGGAATACGGCGGTTGACAACCGAAACCAGTCAAACAACGTTTATTGTAAACAAAAATTTTATTCCAAAAATCCCATATAGCTTTTAACAATTAGCTAGCACATACGACGGAGCTACTGGGGGTTTAAAGCCTTCATATCCTTTAATTTAAAGCAACTTTGCATAAAATTAATTAAATATCACTTTAGTATTATAACAAATAATTTAATAAACTTTTTTATAGAAAAAAGATTAAAATATGAATAAGAGTTTTTAACAATGTGATAACAAAGCACTTTGTATTTAACACGTTTTTAATCGACCAGGGTACTTCTGTAGCTACTGAGATCGCGTGTATAAACTGAGTCCTAAAAGAGTCGAAGATTCCCAAAAGAATAAAAAAATCCGCTTTACAAATTTTTCTATTAAGACCAATTACTTTATTACTTATATATGCATATGCATTATTTTATTGGCCTTCATATTAAAAAAACTCATTTTTTAACGCACCCCTGGTTGACACGTACTGAACATTTGTTCGATTTTTTTATGTTTCCAGAAATATAATCCTGGATAAAAGATGGTCTGTTTTTTTCTAGATACGTTATGGGCTTATTATGATGTCCGTTCAATATAAGTATCATTTTTTGAAAGTTTCAATTTAAGAATAAAATTTTTAACACTCTATTTTTTGGGTAATCGCCGCTTCAAAAAAACGAGATTTTTAAATACTTATAGATTTTCAATAACAATGTTTTCGTGAAAAGGTTTATGTTTTAAAAATATAGAGTTAATCTTACAGACTGATGATCCAAAAACATGATACATTTTACGACAGACACAAATAAATAATATAAACCTTACTTTAATTGCTTTTACTTGCTGTCCCTAGATCTGTTCGTAATGCTTTATCAAGCTAAAGTAAGTAGGTATGTTACTTGGGAATGGATTTTACCTAATGGATAACATAAAAAAACGCAACATTAAATAAAAAAATATAATAAAATAATAATTACTGTACGACTGTTGTGGAATTCTGTTTCAAACTGAGGTAATGAACTGTACGTATATATTTAATAGACAGACAGTTGTATAAAAAATTAGAGAAAACCATCAGTTTATTTACACATTTTTGCGTATAAAGTTTTTAACAACATTTATACTCAGAAATTAAGCCTGAATAAAATTAAATTCACCATGCTGTATAATTACTGAAAACAATTTCGAAAATTTGATTAGAGACACGCGTCCGTTCAATGCCAATTTTTTTATAAAAAAATAATTTTTTGCTGTAGAGCTATTAGTTATGTTAGATGAACACAACACTATTTTTAACAAACGCTAGTCCAAAGACTAAAGACTTTGAATGTAGGGCCATTTTGTAATAATTTAACAAAACTTTGTAGCAAAGTTTTAAACATTAATTTTACTAAATAACTATGAAAATTAAATTTAAAACGTATAAGCATTAAAAAAACTTCAACTAGGCATTTGATCACATATTCTCCTGAAAATAAATTGGTAACAAAAAATGGAGGACAAATAAGTTTAGCAATTTTCAGGAAAAATTTTAGGCAATTTATTAATTATAAAAAAACAAATTTAATTTACCTCGAAACAGTCTTAAAAGCAAATTTATAGAACCCAAATACGAAATGGGATTTAGCTAACGTTTGGGCTTAGCTTTAAAAATCGATAAAATCAATAAATTGATAAATTAGCGGCTACCTGTTAGTTATTAGTTGGTGGGTCTGAGAATTTCAGAAGTGTCGTAGGCTTTTTGATTAATTTATATTTGTCGTCGCGTGTCTGAGACAAGCCAATAATAAAAGGTTAAAAATCAGTATAATCAATAAATCGATAAAGTAAAGGTTACCCATTCGTTTTAAAAATCGGCAAAATCCATAAATAGTAAAAATTGGTTAAAATCTCGGAGGTTTCGCCGGCTGTCTCGTTAGTTTATATTTCACGCAAGCAGGCTTAAAACCAATAAAATCAATAAATCGATAATTTAATACTTACTTATTCGTAGTTAGTGAGGCTGTGAATGTCGAAATTGTCGTCGGTTTTTTCAATAATTTATTTCTAGCACAAACCATTAGTAAATGGTATAAAACTGATAAAATCAATAAATCGATAAATTAAAGGTTACCCATTTGTGTTAAAAATAAGTAAAATCAATAAATCAGTAAAGATCGGATAAAATCTTGGAGGTTTTACACTTCTGATATGACAGGTTAAAAATCAATGAAATCAATATATCAATAAATCAACGCCTACCCATTCGTAGTTGGTGGGGCTGAGAATGTCGGAAGTTTCATCGGCTTCGTCGTCAGCAAATTGGGCGAACATGAGTATTTTCTCCTCCGCCAGCCTTCGGCGTTTAGAATCCCGTTTTTTGTTATTGCTGTTGTTGTACATTGTGGTTTCAGTATCCAGCTAAAAAAATAAATTGTAATGCAACCATATTGATTTAAATTAATTTTTATAAATATGTACAGATTTTTCAGCACTTTAACAAATGCTTTCATATAGTTAAACAAAAATACGTTTCGTAAACACAGAGAAAAGCATGTTAACAAAGCGGCCGAATTAGAGCGCGCCGTAATTATAACTTTTATATGCGCCCTAATTATGTTGCACCTGACTTAGAGCATCCCTGTTAGAGTCTTAAATCCATAAATACTTATTCCTAAAACACAATATATCTCTTCTTTATAAATTGATCTTTCCATCTTAAAAATAGTACAAATTCTATAATAAAAATAAATGTTAAATCAAATTTTCATATAATTACTTCTATTTCTGTTAAAAAAAACAATAATACTTTAAACTGTATATTATTTTAAGAATTTTGTGTTTTACACTAATTTACCGTATTATAACTAAACTGCAAACAAATGTTGTCATTTTTTATTATATCAATGACATAAAATATAAGAAACAAAAAATATTTTTAAGTAGTCATTGAAACATTTAAATACAAGTTTGCTCTAGTCTCGAGGCTATAACTAACTTATAACTTTGCTATAATACCTGTGCATCAGTTAACTTGGGCCTTCGTTTACCAGCATAGAACGAAGATCGTAGAGGAAGGGCCATTATTACTCTATTTTATTAAAGTTTTATTGTAATTTTAATTTATTTTTTATTGTAAGAATTGTGAACTTTATCAAATTAATGCGTTATAATTATGAAAATTTAAAAAAGATTTTTTAAAAAAATGTCTTGGCGTGGAATGCTGAACTACAAGCGCGCGCGTGTGTGTCTTGTTATAAGACAAATAATATACAAAAAGTCATTAAAATAATATACTGCTTTAAAAACTTTTTTCCAATGATCCAAATATTTTTAGAGGCTTTAGATTTGCTTTATTTGGAGTTTTTTATTAAAATGGCGTGATTTGCAATAAAAATAAAATCGGTAAAAAAACGCAGAGTTTTATTTAAAAAAATTAACTTTTAAGCACTTAAATTTTTTTACTATAGTAAGATTTTAAAAAAAATTTTAACAATGATAATTTTTTTTATCATGGTAAAAAAATTTCTTAAAAAATTTATTATACAACTTTTTTTCATTGCAATTTCACTCGTTTTTTATTGCAATTTCACTATGATAAAATAAAAGTTAAAATAAAACTAAAAAAATCTAGTTGCGTTTTTTAGTTATTACCAGGCACAAGTTTAAATTTTATAATAAGGTTTAACATTAAAATAATTTAAATTTTTAGAAAATCATTATTCAAAGATAAAATAACAAGTTTCAGTCTTATTTTGAATTTTTTAACTACAACATTAAAACTAAATATCCGAATAGCGGGAAAGGAAAGGTAGGATTTTGTTTTAAGCTTAAAATCCCAATTTAAGAGATCACTGTATAGGCTAGCTGAACGTTAATGACTCAATAAATTATATGATGCTCGGTTTCAAATTTGATTTTAACTGCCACATATAAATCATTCAACATAATTGCATACTGTTATGATAAAACAGCTTTTACTAAGCAATTATCAGGCGTTTAAAGTCATTGTGTAAAATATTGAAGCTGAATTATGTAAGATTATTATTCAAAACAGTAAAAAAGTAATATTTGTGATTTTAAATTTTGAGCTGTAAAAAACTTTTTTTAACATTTTTACTGATTAAATCAAAATTTTGGAAATTTTTAGAAATATTAAGCTTTCGAAACCCGTTCGTAAAATTATAACGTTTGTTATTAGGTTAATTTGTATTATAAAATAAATTAAAGTCAAAAATTATTAATAATTAGAAAAGAAAACAATAATAAAAATACCCGATAATCATTAATTGATAACGAAACGATGTCCAAAAGTTGATAAAACACCAAAAAGTCTCTGCGCCTAGTGTCGCGAGTGTTTTACTATATAGGTAATGTGTGGCTATCGTATATTAATTTACCCAATTCTTTCGAATTTGTAATAATACCGAAAATATATAATTATTTTGGTAATATTATCACTGTTTTTTTTATTATTGAAAACCCTTTCGGAATACAACAGCGTTCAAAGCGCACTGTTTTGTTTCTGAACAGTTTTCTTACGTTTTTTTTAAATACTTGCATTGATTTTTTTAAAAAGAGGAACTATATTTAAAAAAAATTATGAGAAATAGAATTTTAAAAAGAGCAACTGTAGCAAATATGAGAAATGCGATTACTTTTTTCGTCTTTTTTTTGCTTTGGAAGCAGACGAAAACTATTAAAAATTCGGAACACATGCGTAATTGTTTCCCCGTATGATGTTGATCAGGACTTTGTTAAAATTAGGTTCTTTTATAGGATTTTATTGCATTGTGGACTTTTCCAGACTCAACGTGTTACGTGTGACGAATGCGACAGAAGTAAATAAATTACAACCCTTCCCACGAATTAACTTTTTTCCGCCATTAACTTTTCACGCGCTTTTTCATTTGTTCGAAAGAAAGTTGTCAGCGATGTAATAAAATTTGATATATAAAAAGATGTAATCGACATAACAAAAACACGTGAAAAAACCACATATGGTAGGTCTGTCGTTATAAAAAAAAAAATAATGAATGCTTGTTTTTAGTTTGATTAAAATATAGATTAACTATACAAACAGATTCGAAACACAGATAAGGATCTAAAATAAATGTTAAAAACGCAAAAGAAGGGTGAAATATACATTTCGACGTTATATATTTTATCATTCTCATTTTGTAATTTTATTATTAAAAATACCAAACACTTGATTTAAATACAAATTTCTGGCAAACTAATATTCAAATTATGCCAAACTACCAATCTAAGAGAAGAAAGATATCTTTTTATTGTTTGGTATAAAATACAGTATACGTAGTTCTACAGTATGAAATTAAGCCTAAAGTACAGTATTCAGTATTCACACTTGCAAGTTTTACGATTTTGGGTCGATGGAGGCGAGATAATTTTGAGCAAAAATAGGGAAATTTGAACCGTAAGTTGAGAACTTAGAACCGAAAAAAAATCGTTTAAACGTTTACCTAAGCCTACGCAAAGCCTAATCTAAGCCCAAACCAATTTTTTCTTAAAGGTCTCAAGTTCTTATTGTTCGCGACTCCAATTTCCAAAAACTTTCTGATGGCTCCAAGTTCTTTGCTTCTGGCTGTAAAGACACATACCAGTTTTACTTAGCCGCAGAATGCACGGGAACTTTAAAACTATATCGTTTTTAGAACCAATTATGTGGAAGCTAAACCTTTAAATCCATGCAAATCTAAGCCTAAAAGTTAAAGTTAAGCAAAAAACGCAATAAACTTGTATAAATTTTCACATTTATGTTAAAAACTGCTCCTTAAAGTTCCTTGAAGTCCTTTGTTTGAAGTTCCTTCAGTCTCATTGATTCCGTTAAAAAGATCGGCTGGAGACAATTAACATTTATCCAGAATAATTTCAATGTTAGTTGTTAATATCTTAACGGTTTTAATGAATTTCGGTTCATTTTTCGCATTTGTTCCTTTACAAACAAAATGCGAGTTAACTCTAAATATTTATTAATGAATAATATTAATATTTAATGAAGACGGTTTTAAACACGGTGAATTGCTGAAAAAATAGCAAAAAATTACTCCGTGCACGAAGGTATAATTCAAAAATTGATAAATTTAACTAAGTTATAGGCAAATAAAATCTAGCTGATCGCGTTACTTGCAGTATTGAATCGACTATTTAACAAAAACATTTAAAATTTTATTTTTCACTAAAGTGGATTGATAACAAAGATTAAAAACTGTATTTTAATAATTATTATATTACATTACTTAATTTGTAACCTAAATGCAAATTTTTTAAGGGCTAAAGTTGGTTAATTTTTGTATATTTTGTGAAAAGGTGGAATTAAAAAAAAATCTGCGTTCTTATTTGTCTGTTTTTTTTTTTAAACCTCATTACCGCACAATTTTAATTGGTCCCCTCATGTCTGCATACTTGTTTTCAGCGTCAGCCAAATATAATTTAACCATAATTTGTATTTAATATTCAGTTATTTTTAAAAGAATTAACCGTTTCTGAATATTGAGAGTGATAAAAACAGGTCGAAACGCGAAGATATTGGTATTTCCACCAACTGAATAAAGTGTGGATTTCTTTAAATGTCATAGATACTGGTTCTTAGACTCTTACCAACACTAAGATGGGAGACGCGATTTACATCCTGCGTTTAAGATGCGATAAAAATCAAGAACTAAATAAATTCCAATTATAGCGATACCAACCGGGCTTGTTTTAGAGCTGATGAAATTAAAATCAGTGATTATATCTCGCTAACGATACAGATAGTTTACGGAAAAACCTTTATTAGTGGTGTGTCCAAACTTTCGTGATATCAATCATTGTGTTGATTTAATATGCTCACAATTACACGGTAAACTTAAAGCCTAAGTAAAAAAATTTTGAGTCCAGGCAATTCTAAATGCCATAGCCAAAAACCAAAACACGCCAAACTTAATATTAGAAACTTAAAACAATCAAACAAACTTTAGGCACTTTCAAAAATTAAATTTTTTTGTCAGCCATAATGAGCTGCTTTTGGTTTAATGAAGATATGTTTGATTTAATTTTTATAGATCGGGACCAAGACTACAACATTCACAAATGTACGTCCGATCAGTCTAGTATTTCAAAAAGAATGATTCGTACCAGACGATATAGAACTTTGATTTGTAACTGTGCTGCCTTGATAGCTTTAGCAGTGTAGCATTAGTATCTGGTATGTGGTTTTATTGCATGTTGGTTTGCTATATTCAAGATTTTTATTAAATATTTATAATAAAGAAATAATAATAAATATTTATAATTCGATGCAGAAAATGAATGTCTCAAAGTAAAACTAAATTAAAAAATTTTTAAATAAATATGGAATAATTAAACATCTTCCATGGTGTACCCGCACCGCACTATGATTCTGAAAGTACAAAAACGAGAGATTCCTTAAGGATGTTTCGATTTGGTTACGATGTTATCATTAAAATTGTTGTGTGATAAAACAAAAAAATATATAAAAAACGACGGTTTTCTTTTAATGGTTCTTAACCACCAGTTCCCAGCGCTAACATTATTAAAAATAACATTCATCAATAACGTAAAAAAATTATTAATTGACAACAAAAAACTATATGTGTGGCAAAAACAACATAAAGTAAATTTTTTTGTTTTTGTTCTTTATCATTGAACCAAATGAAATAAAAGAAAATTTTTGGAACAAACAATTTTTATCTTCTGATCTTTTTCGAATTTTATTTTTATTCTAGTATCGTTTAAGAACCTTTTTAATACAATTTTTTATTATTCTGTCTGATATTAAAAATCTTTTCGTCTTTCAGAAAATTAATAAAATTAAAAAAAATATTTTAAATTGTAGAAATACAAATAATAAATTCTGGATTTTATCGTTTACCAACTTTGAAGAGAATATGAATCGGACTTAAATTCGGCCGCAGTAAGCGTCATTTCTTTATTTTGCAATAAAACATTTGATAAAAATTTCGTCAGGAAGAATATTTTATAAATAATATATTAACCCAAAATGACTTTTTCAAAAAACTTTTGGTTTTTGTAAATGTTTGTTTTGTCTACAAATTAAATTTGGATAGCATCGCTGTTAAATTTTGATGAAATAGAAGTAAAACAGACAAACGTCAACAACATTTTTTACAGGCAAAAAATCGTCATAACAAAACGAAATAAAAGGCAGGTTATGGGGGGAAAAAAGACATAAAAAAGTTTGCAAATAAAAACATTTAAGAAACACATTATGAATAAGTGTTTCTGTCTTACACACAGTATTATCGCAATAAAACTAAGAAACATATGTCTTAAAAATTAAAAAAAAATATCATTGTCCTCAAACAGAATTTAGGGTCTGAATAAGGTATTTCTTTATTTTTCCGTTATATTTTATTTTGGAAAGACAACTTCTGCTTCTAAACATAAAACATTTTTCAAAACTATGTTTTATATAAACCAAAATTGATGTAAGACTTTTATATGGTTTATTTTTCAAATGAAACTTAATATTAAACTTTTAGCAGAAATGCATACTTATTAACACTTCACGTTAGAATTTTAAGGATCCTCAAATGGAGTGTATTATTCGTGATTTGCGGTTATATGTTTTTTTTTTGTGAGAATGAAAGTAAAGGAGCTACAATCTGGATATCTTCATATTCATTGAAGATTAATTTTTTACAGGCACTCATTGGCTAAAGTTCTATAGCGTCATAACTGCGTAGAAATCTTTAACACCAAACAACTTTCATTCAAATAGGAAGGTTTTGACCAACGTGTCACTTACTCATTATATTTAAGTTCATCAATTAAAATTAAATTTAAAATATTTTCATGTGATCTTTCTTTATATTGTTATTTTATTAGTATATTATCATAAAAAACACTGCTTGTCAACTTTTTGCATTTTATAAAGAGTATATTAAAAAAATTTTAAAAAATTGCTTTGAAAAATTTTGACGCTGGAAATGATAAAAAAATTTTAAAATAAATATAACCCAAAATCCCATTTTTATTGTTTTTAGGACTATGGGGTTTCCCAGATTTTTTGACATTTTTACAGGTTGCTAGGAGCTTAATTATATTAGCAAATAAAAAGATATTATATTAATTGACACTTATCTTTAATTGGACCTTATCTTTAGTCGGACCGGGTCGCATTTTATGTTTTTATTTTTGTTTCCATTACAACAGAATGATTCAAAACAAATGTAAAAGACGCGCGACTGTGACTGTTTTGAATTAAAAAGCACAGTGAAAATATTTACCAACTGTGCTTTTCACCGACTAATTTTCAGTGATAAGTATTGTGATATATATATTTTTACTAAATGTGATACTAATTTTTATAGTAAAGACAATAAGCAAAATGATAATGATTTTCTTGGTTTCCAAGATTGTTGGCTTAGAATAAGTGAGAAATCCCTGGTATACAGAATTTCGTGCAGTTTCAATCGATGCGTTTTACTTTTTAACATAGCTAATCAAACGTCGGAATTAGGATTTTTTTCTTTGTCTAAATATCATCTCGCTTTTTTAATGTTCCTGAAGATCAGCATTTAAATTTTAAATTTTAAGAAAATTGAGCGTTCTTAATTTTTTTTTTAAGTTTAGACCGCTCGTAATTAAAACTAAACTTTGTTGTTCAACATGATTGAAACTGGAAAAATTTTCAGGTGAGCATATTTTGCTAATAGTAAGGTTGATTTAGACAATAAATATATCAGTGTATAGCTATAACATTAAATTCTGTACGATAAAAAACCGAGAGAAACCGAGTCACCAAGAGAAACCATTTAGAACTGCCCGGCCCGATACAGCCCGACCCGGACCGCCCCGGCGCACCCAGTCTACACATATGTACGGAACCAACTTCTCAATTTTGATCCCTTTGTTCCAGCTCCAAGATATATCGGCGAAATTCAGTATACCAAAAAAGAGTCAAAGTGCACACAAGTAAGAGTTTTAAATTATTTTTAATTACCTGTCTTTTTCAAACTGTTATTTTTTTAATTTTTTTTATCAGAGAAGTTATAAATTTCATACAAAAAAGCATCCTATTTTGTTTGAAATAACTTTCAAAACAAAATAAAATACGCATAATTGTTGGATTTAGTGGTGCTTATATCTATGAAGCACATGCAACATTTAAACTAGAAATGCTTTCATATGCATGTGTAGTAATTTAAAAGAAACTTAATGATCTTCCTAAACCCATGTTAT
Organism: Microlaimidae sp. YZB2_3; assembly: GCA_030248175.1. Lineage (NCBI taxonomy): Eukaryota > Metazoa > Nematoda > Chromadorea > Desmodorida > Microlaimidae > Microlaimidae sp. YZB2_3. The sequence continues at coordinate 83,709 of JASAMX010030360.1, read as the reverse complement.
AGTAAAACTTGTATTGCGTATTTTTTAAAAAAGCTTTTTTAAGAAAAATTTGAAATAAAAGTAAACAATAAGTAAAACTAAAAGAATAATGAAACAAAAATATCTATAGTTCGTATGATTTTCAGCGTTTTAAACTTAAAAATCACGGTCAAAAACTTTTCAAAACAATGTAGACGCGGACACACTTCCTTCAGTTTTACGTAAATAGTGAATGGGAAGAGCGATTTTTGAAAACGACTACTTCATCGAGTGAAAAAGAGAGTTTATTGCGACCATAGAACGGAGCTTAAACTTAACTCGAGAGTTCATAATCCTTTTTCGGATAAGACGGACTTTTTCAAAATGGTAACCCATATTTACATCCAAGTCGTCATTTTAACACGCCTTATCTTCCCTCGGCCGTATAGCCTACGGCGTAATCTTCGCGAGTTTATTTTTGATTTTTTAATTAAGCGGAAGCAAAGTTATAATATTTTCTAAATTTAGTACAACTGAAAAACTGTGGGAATCGTCTGGCAGAATAGAAATAATCGACCTGGAACTCACAAAACATATAATTTATAAGGCATTCGGAAAAACATACAGAGGAAAATGGCGAGTACTTATAAAGAACGATATGTAAAATAACAAAATACTGTAAAACATTATATTATAACATTGTGAAATACTTTGGCAAAATTTAATTATTTGAGTTGAACTTTTCATGTTAATTAAATAGCTAAATTTGAAAACATAACAGTCTAAAAAAAGATTTCAAACCAAGTATGAACTGGTTTAAATCCGATCCCGTGAATGACTTTTTCCCGGTTACAACCATGAATCCTTCGTATTACCTCCATCTTTGTTATCGGTGGTGGTATCTTTGTCTGACAATTGTGGTCGTGAGCTGCACCGCGGTAAATTCCAGGTATCACCTGGGTTGCTCATAATACACTGTATCCGTGAACAAATTTTGCATATACCGTACAGCTTTAAGCCCAATTCACACTTCAGGTTTAAGATTTAAGGTTTAAGGTTTATGGAAGTGATTTAAGGTGTAAGCCACGTTTCACAGTTCGATTTAAGGTTTATGATTTAAAGTTTAAGATTTAAGGTTTAAGGTTTAACGATGGAACAAAATCCCAAGTTTGGTTTAAGGTTTAAGAAAAAAAAACCGAAAGTTTTACTTCAAATGTTATGCAACTATACCACAAATTTAAACGACAGATTGCACGAAAATCAATTGTCGACAGTTTTATTTATGAACTTTAGAAAAATGAAGACTTATAAAATATTTAAAGAATAAAATAAAATAATAAATTGTTAAAAAAAATCCTAAAAATTAATGTTTTAGTTAAAATCATTTGTCGGAAATATTTTAAATTTTCAAAGTTCTTGTTTACAAAAGTTCGTTTTACAAAATTTCTTATACAATTCATTCCGCGATTTATTGCAATAGTTTCGGAAAAAATAAAATCTGGAAAACAACAATGTCTGTTCAATTTCGGTGCAAAAAATAATAAAACGTTTTTTTAATAAAAGCGATATTTACCTGTTGGTTTTATATTTTGAAAACACACAAATATTAGTTTTTGCCTGTATGAAAAATGTTTAAAAATACAAGTATTATTGATTAAAAAAAGCTCATATTTTTTAATTGAGAGAATGAAACCACGACTACCGAAATAATTAGCATATAATCCGCAGTGAAAATTTTTAAATCTCAAAAGTTAATTGAAAAAAATTTCTTTTTGAATTTTGAAAAAGGGATTGATCTCAGACATTCTCACTTTTAAACAGTCAGTGTTTAAGAAGCTGATTTTACTTTACAAGTGGCGATTGAAGTTTTGCGTGTTGGATGAAAAAAACTTCGATCGAGAACAGCTTGATTAGCTCTTTTCAGATTAATTTTGAAAGGTAGTACTCTGAAGCCGTTAAGGTTTTATCGGCAAAGATATCATATCAATATTAAATTTTTGATAAAAACAATGAATTGTGCGTGTGCATTGCATCTCAGCTCCGTTTACTAGAAGGAAGGGTTTAATTTTTTTACAACGGTGTAAAGAATAAGGGACATCGAGCTTCGTTTTCTATATTTGGAATATTTGACTTATTTGTAGGGTTACGGAAAGAACTATAAAATCACAAAAAAATTCTTTGATGGCTACCTAGAAACATAAGAAGTGTAAAAGGGGTAGGGTAGAGCGAGGTTTTTCGGATTCTGATACTGAAAAACAACATTTAGGAAAAGGGAAGGGGTGGAAAGCGCAAATGGTATACAAAAAATGTCCGCCGTAATAAAAGGATAAACATTCCTTGTGGCATCCAAATTTTAGGAATCCAAATACAACAGATATTTAGAATTTTTAGTTCTGGGAGCCCTCCATCCCAAATTGAATATGGCACGATGTCAACAATTTAAAGATTTTTGAGGAATATAGTCAATAAGATTTATACTCAACCTTATATGGGGATAACCCCCAAAAGCCACAGATGAGTAGCCTCAAGGGTTTTAGAAGCGTTTAACCACAAAAAAATTTTTGAGGGGTATTTTCCATATGCCCCATTTTTAGCGTCTTTAGGCGAGGAGCTCTTTTTGTGAAGATAGATGCTCTTTTTGGTTTTGGGAAGATTTTGGGGTAGGAGGAAGGAGGGGGGTTTCGGCAGGATTGGGATTTTTTGCAGGGTATAACCCTCCAAACTCTCCCCTGCCCACCTATGGTTATACCCATAGGTGAGAAAGAGGGCAGGGTAGGGTCCACCCCTAGCGTCAAAATTTTGCCCCCCCCCCTGAACGAAAATCTAGGGGGAGTGGTCCCCGTCCCACAAAATTTTCAAAATTTTTACCCCTGACCCCCTTCTAGAATTTGAAATCTGACCCACCCCCCTCCTTCCTTGAGAAAATTTTAGGTACTTTTTTATTATAAATTTTCCTCCAAAGACGTGATTTTTTAACACAAATTCATGTTTTTGCATCTTTTCCATACTATTTCATAGCAACATGTAGTATTATCTTATAAAAAGAACAATTATTAAAGTTATTATGGTTTAAAACTATTTTGTTTTGGACACCGGACCCTACCTAACTCATCTAGATTTTAAAATTTTGCACCCCGGGTGGACCCCATCTAAAAAATTAGGTGATATTGGTGGTGTATACCACGTCACCCACAAAAAATATCTGGAGGTTGCCCAGCTATATGCTCAACTTTTTCTCTTCTTAAACTAAATATGATGGAGTACATCAGCCTTTCAGGTTTTGGGAAATAACTGATAAAAATGGCGATCATTGTTGGTGGCGGAATACCTTTTCGGACATCCCCTTCTCCCAAACAATCACAGAAAACATTGTTTTTACCATTCTTAATACTAAAACTTTCTAATTTTTGGTGCGTATTTTTAAAATTTATAGGAACCAATAAAGATCTGATTAAGGATAAATTGCTTAAAGTTTGAATTGTTACCCCCATTGGCGATTGTCTGTTCTGGACGAATTTTTGAAAATAAATTTTTGATTAACTTGAGTTGAGACGCAAGCATTGTAATCAACACAAAATATCCGAAAAAAAAAGATAAAATTAGAAATAGAAAAAAGATTCTCTGAACTATGTATCTCTGATTCTGGCTATACATTTTGGATTATTTTAAGCTCAGGGTTATGAAACTATCTGGCTTCAAAAACCAAAATAAGGAGTGGCAGTTTACTACTAAATTATGTACGATTGAAAATAATCTTTTCGGTATAAAATAATAAGAACTGAAAAAAAGACTTCATTTGTAGGCACGTTAAAAAACAATGTTAAAAAATCGGATTGGGACCTTAACCTTTAGAACTTTCTCAATCGAAACCAAGTGCTGATATTTTTTTGGTTTTATTTTGATTTTCTTATTAATTTAGAAAAAAACGTTATTATAATTTAGAAAAAAAAACTTTAATAAGTTTTTATGTCTATCTGTGTGCCAATAAATGTTTGTTAACCATTAAACGCTTAAATTTTTTATTAAAAAATTTAATTCCAAAAGCATTGTTCAGAAAAAATGCGTTTGTAAAAGTATAAAGCTTCAGTCTGAAACGAGAAGTGTGAATCCATAGCCTTTAAGCTTAAACTTTATGTCGTAAATCTTAAACCTAAAGCCTTAAATTTTAAATATTAAACCTGAAGTGTAAATTGAGCTTTAATCATTTCAATTTGCCCGCTTACTGTGCACTATTCACGAACAAAATATTGCGTGCGACATAGATATGACGTAGGTGTTACGTAGAGTTAACAGCGGTAAAGTTTACGTACCACATTGTTAGACGAAGATACCACCACCGTAAAACAAAGGTTTCACTGCGGTAATACTAAGGCTGACTTCATGGTCGTCAACGGGGAAACGGTAATCACGGGAACATTAAATTATTCTAAAATGGTCTTTTTAAATATTTATTTTCATCTATAACCTTATAAGCACTGCAGCAATAAAAAACTTCACAACTATAAAAGGCTTAAACCTTCACAAAAAACTATTTAAAAAAAAGCTTTTATAATGAATTTGATTAAAACCAGTATATATTCGGTCCAGAGTGTTCAAACAACAAAAAATCTCGGTTTTAAGATTGGCCCAAACGCATTTTATGAAAATTTAAAATTTATTGAGCTTTTCTCGTTTAACTTTTGAATATATTTTAATCTATTATAAACTAGGTCTAAGTTGTACAAACTGTTTTTTATTTTTTGGCAAAACCTATATCAGTGCACTAGTAAAGTAGGAAACTAAACTTTAAAAATAGGTTTTAACAAAAAATAAAACAAAAAGATATAAATAGTAGTGATGCTTATACCCTTTCAATATAAATTCTCTGAAGCTCCAACTATTTAGAAAGAAGGTGCAAAGCTTTAGAGTAACGAAATATGTTATAATGGTTTATAGCCGCCTTTTAAGGACTATTTTTCTGTTTTGTAATAAGGGTAAAACGAAAAAAGTTTTGAAGACATTATTACTTGGGGGTAGAAATGCTTAGGATCAGTTAAAATTACCCTATTATGACGCTTATTAACCACTGTGTTTACATAACTGCTGTGTCACAGTACTGCGTGTCACGACCAGTAGAAGCACAACAGCTTATAAGAAATCTTAATTTGTCGATAACAAGGTAGATTATAGTCAAATACCGTTAAAAGACAGTCTGAAACAGTCCACGCTAGAACGCAAACAAACTGCAGCAATATTTTTTTGTTTGTTTATTCTGTATTTCGTACATAAGTATTGTATATATATATATCATATTATATCTACAGTAAATTAAGCTTGTTCTATAAATAATCAGCTCACTTGAGCATTTAAATAAGTATATTTGTACTGTATGCCAAATCGTACAGTAAACTTTATTTATTTTCTTATTTAAAATACTCTTTATTGCTAACATTTTGTAGTTAAAATTAGAATAGTTGAATACCATTTTAGGCACTTGTTTTAAGACCGACACATTTATTGGGTTTCAAAAAGCAGTGACATGACATAAAAAAGTCAACCGTAATGGAAGTCACTATTTTACTAAACGCTAGAATGGCTGATTTTAATGAAAGTCCAAAACGAATTGAAGAAAAAACTATGTGAAACTCATTTGAAAGTACATTTGCAACCAATTATACATATTTATTAGCGTTTTATAAAAAAACAAATATAAGTTTACAAAATAAATCGCCAGTGTTAATTTTTTTAACAAAAAACTACCAAAACATTTTTAGGGAATAATTCTGCAATTTAAATTTTAGTTTGTTAAAATATGTATCAAAGTTAAACCAAACAGAATGTAATGCCAAACAAAACTATCTTATATTTTATACATTGTATACAACTTCAATTTTAGATTAATGAAAGCAAAATACAAAAGATTAAACAAGTGAAGATTTATTTAAATTATCTCGTTTGATTGATATAATTTGTTTCTAATTTAACCTGTTCCCTAAGCCCGGTTCACACTGCTGCGATAGGCGACAGGCGATAGGCGACAGGCGATAGGCGATAGGCTCCTGTCAGTTCACACTGCTGCGATAGGCGATAGTAACTTGCGATAGGCGACTGGCGACAGACGATAGTGGTTGGATCAAAGTTCTAATCTTATCGCAATTTTGCGATAGGCGACAGCCCAAACACAAGCTGTTTCAGCATATTATGTGCGAAATTCGTAAATTAACAAATTTATGTAAAGAAATAGCGCTTCCTTGAATTGAACCTAAATACACACAACATTTTTTTGTTTTTTGATGCGTTTGGTTGGTTTTTTTAAATATGGATAAATTTGCGTGAAAATAATAATTTCGATGGGTATTTGCTAATTTTGGTTCAAAAGCGACCCGCAATTCATGATTAAACTAAAAAAAGAACATTTGAATAAAATTTTTATAAACATTGATGAGATCTAAATAGCCTATTCTGATTCTGAACGCAATTTTATTAATATACTTTTTTATTAAAAATACAAAAGAAAAATATGCGTTTATTAATTTACAGATGTAAATTAATTACAGGCAATTTTTATGAAATAGGCCCCTGGCCTTGAAAAATATACCGTAATTTAAAACATAAACAAAAAGGTCCTATGCTTAGATTAGCGATGTTTCTACCCTCCAATATCATCCTCCGAAGCTCCAGTCATTTAGAGCGGAGGAAGCTCCGGAATTCCGGAGCTTTCTCTGCTCTAAATCGCTGCCGGACTTCCGTTCTTTAAACAAGCGATATCATTTTGGAAGCTTGAAATCTGTTTAAAATACTTGATAAAAAATAATATTCTCCTTTTTGAACTCTGTTTGGTTGATAAGACAACCCACTATGGCCGATTTTCATGTTTTTGTCGTCTTCTTAAAATAACTAAATTTTACGCAGAAATATCATCCAAAATTGCGGCTGAATGTGAGATATTTTTTAGAATTAAAAGCTAGCACAACTTTTAAACACTGTTTAAAATTAAAACAATGCACTATCGCCTATCGCATTTTTCTTTCAGTGTGAACTGAACGACACTATCGCCTATCGTCTATCGTCTGTCACCTATCGCCTTTCTCCTATCGCCTGTTGCCTATCGCAGCAGTGTGAAGCGGGCTTTAAATGCCTTTTCCTCGGTTACAACCATTAAACCTTCGTAGGACCTATGCCGTACCTCCGTCATACATATTTTTTTGCGCATATGGTGCCCAGTGAGCGAGCAAATTGAAATGATTAAAGCTGCACGGTACCAATATGTAGATTTTTTTCACGGATACAATGTATTACGAAGGATATTTCATGTTGCAAAAATTTGCATATTGCTACCGTACATCTTTAACCATTTCCATTTCCTTGCTCACGCCTCACTCATTCGCGCACAAAAAATTATGTATGACGGAAGTACGACTTAGGTCATGGTAAGAGTTTACCGCGCTAAGGTTTAGGTACAATATTTGTCATACGAAAATACCACCACCGTGAGACGAAGGTTTTACCTTTGTCTTACGAAGGTTTCAAAGTTGTAACGGGGGAAAAGGCTATTACGGGAACGGGTTAACCTAAGTGAAGAAAGTTTTTAAAATATGTTGTTGTCTTAAACATGATTATTTTTGTGGTATTTTAACTTTTATATCCTAGAAACTATTATTCTGACTTTATTTGTTTTTCAAAATTAGCAATGTTCTTCTGAGAAAGCTCCGGAGCGTCGGGGCTCTTGTGATCCCCTATATTTTTGTACTAGTTTTACAAATAACTAAAAAAAGCTTTAAGCTGGCATGGACGCAGTGCCTTAATTGGGAAGGCGCAGTTTTTTATCTGCCTCCATCAAAAATCTTGCTGCTTTCTACCTATTTCCAGCCTGCTTCTTAAGGCTGGTCCATACTTATGACAAAACGTCCTTTGGACTTCATTTTAGAAAAGCCAAAACGTCCTTTGGACAAGCCAAAACGTCTTTTGGACAAGCCAAAACGTCCTTTGGACAAGTCAAAACGTCCTTTGGACTTTTTCCTTTGGACAAAGTATAAACGCTACTTAGAATTTGTCTTTTGGACAAAGTCCAAAGGACAAAATCCAAAGGGAAAAGTCCAAAAGACAAAAAAGTATAAACACGTTGTCCTTTGAATTTTGTCCTTTGGACAAAGTCCAAAGGACGTTTTTACGCTGTATTTGTCCTTTGGACAAAGTCCAAAGGATTTTTCTACTTTGGACTTTGTCCAAAGAACGTTTTGACATAAGCATAAACAACCAGCCTTTATCTATCTCCATTTTAAATTTAACTGCCTCCAAAGGCAGTTTTATTCTGCAGCCTTAGCTGTCTCCTTACATGTATATGCTTTAGGCATAAAAGGCAGGCCATACGTAGAGCTAACCGTGGTGAAGTTTACACTTAACAATGGTCAGATGAAAATATTATCTTTGTAAGACGAAGGTTTCACCGTGGTAACCAAGAAAAAGGTCATCACGGGAACGGGTTAATGGATTCTACTCTGAAATATTCTTAAGGAAATATTCTTTTTAAAAAACTTTATACCATTCAGAAAGCTCTAAATTAAGGCGCAAATTTTATAGTTTTATTGAACAAATCAGAATTCATTGTTAGCTTGTATGTAAAAACACTATATTTTGTATAATTTCTTTGTTCAACAAAATACATGTCAAAATAAATAAAATTTTCATATATAAGCTTTTATTTTATTCCATTGCCGGTGTTCTATAAAAAGTGCTTAAATTTAATGACTTGGAATAAAATGTTCAAAAACTAAAAGCTGTTGTTGTGGTGGAATGATTTTGTAATGTGTCCCTAACTTTAACTTTTTTGATATGTAAGCTCCAAAATCCTTCATGAAATTAAATTTTAAACTTGTAATTACCAATAATTAAATTTATTTTGTTTTTGTTTTGTGACTACAGTAAAATCTGTTTATTAAGGTTCGTTCAAGGTATATTGTGGATCTATAAATAAATAAAATCTTACGTAAGACGGTGATCTCACATAATTTACCTAAGGTGTCGTTTAATTTGTATGAACATTATTTGGGGCATAGCTGATTGGTGGTTTGATAAGATGTTCAATTTATTAATAACAAGAATGCATAAGAGTAAAAGAATTTTTGACTGTGTGTTAAACAATTTTTCTAATCATACGTTAAGGAACGTAGCTTTTTCATCACGTAGAAATAAAAATTTGTGAACGCAAAAATCCTAGACAAAATTTTTATACATAATATCGTCGAATAGATCAAATTATTTAAAATATTCCGCATTTTAACGTATAGAATAATTTTTACTTTGGATGCATTGACAACGTTACGTGCAAAAACCTCATCTAAAAATTTTAGGTTTTTTGTTTTTTTGATTTTTGATTGCGAACTAAAGAAGTGTAAACGCAAAATTCATAGATGAAATGTTTCTATATAATTCTGCCAAATAATTCAAATTTTTAAAAATATTTTATACCTTAGCATGTAAAAATTTTATACGTCGGTTTTAACAAAAAAAAAAAACGTTGGATATTTGACAACACTACTAGTAAACAGAATGGTAGCAGTAATCGTGTAAGTTTCTAATTTTTCTGCGACCGATATTTTTTTTTTAAAACTTGGCAGCCATATGCACACAGACGTACAGTATCCAATCCAATGAAGTGCAGGTTTTCTTTTGCGTGCGACCACGCTGAATGTGTTTTTGTTTGTTAAATAAATTCTGGATATTCACGATAGTCAAAACCCCTTCCATTTAAACGGAATTCGTTCAGTGTTAATAATTTTAACAAAGTTTTAGCGTTATAGAATCACTTTTAGCCAATTAGTGCTTATGAAAAAAGGAGATTTTTCATTCATGGGAGATTAATTTTTTCCCAACGCTAATTTGCTAAAAGTGATCCTTTTAGCTCCTCCCACAATCATTCCTACAGAGCAAAACATATATGACGTGATCACTCATACTATATGACGTTTTGAGAGTACTTAAAATCCTGAGGTGTTTATTCATTTTAAAATTGAAATAACATTTTTTACAGTAATCGGTTGCTATTTTTGCACTCTTTTAATTTCAGCTTAAGACGGCGGGTCTTTAAAGATTTTGTTTTTTTTACTTAGTCTAATCCCGCTGAAAATTGCGCACTTTATTGGTCATAAACTCCGCGTAAAATCATCTCTTTTATGGCGAGCAAAATGGAGGGATAAAAAATTCAACCAAAATTAATTCCCACTGGTTTTCGGTTTTTAACTCAGTAAATCAGTTTTTGTTTCCTTCCTAATGGAATATTTAGGAAAAACAGCTAATTTTAGTTTTGTTTTGCTTTTTACTTTAGTTTTTTAATGTTAACTGGTTATTTAAAAATGTAGCAATATTTTTTTTGTTCCAACGTTTTTGAAACATTTTTTTGAAATTGGCTCTTCCAGCAAACTAATAAAGGTTGTCTAAATTTTTTTAATTGCAATCAATTAATTTTTTCATATTTATTAAGTTTATTTTTTGAATTTAAAGCAGAGAAAATTATCGTGTGTACTCTACGGCTTAATTTTGGTTAATTTTTAATATCACCATTGACTGTTACATTTGCCTAAGCATTCACGCAAGATTTAACACATTTAACTTTCTTTATGACAAATATTTACTTCCTCTATTAAATTTATAAAATTTATAAATGTGTGTTATGCAAGTTTTTTTTTTTCTTACTGACAATATCTATTAGTGTTAAATAACGTAACTTTTGTGACGATATAAAAATATTACATTACATTAAGAATATTTCAGCGCTGCAAGTTTTGAATAAAATTTAGCTGCCGAAAAGTTTTCGTCAAAGTAATCTATGGTTTTATTCTTTAATTTACTCATAAAAAGCCAAGTAAAAAAGTGGGCCGGAGCTCCCGGTGTTGCCGCAGAGCACCAAAAATGAGCTTCGCCTCGAAACTCAATTTTAATGGGATAAAATAAGCCTTGTTTATACTTCGTCTAAAGTGTTCAAAGGACAATTTTTACAAAGTAAAATTTACCTTTGGACAATTCAAAAGTGTTTTTTGGAAAGTCCAAAGAGCGTCTAAAGGACAGTCCAAACTGTCCAAAACTGAAATTAAAATATTAAACTTGCGTGTTAGACACGTTGGAATGTCTTTTGGACTGTTTAAAAACACTTTTGGATTATGCAAAGGACAATTACTATGTCAAAATTATCCTTAGTTTGGACACCTTGGACGAAGTATCAACCACGTTTTATCTACTTTTTTTTATTACAAATCGGATTTTCTTTAAACGTTATGTCTAAATAAATTATGTTTACTATTTTTATTAAAATATTTTAAAAAAATCTAATACATCGCATTCACCTTAGAAACACACATAACCTTATGCGGGAATTATTGGCCCTTATATAACCTAAGTAATTGCTGAAGACAAACGCATTACAAAAACATAACAAAACACTAGACTAATAATGACTCCACGAGAGTCAATTTGAACACTTAAATGTGTTTATGACATATTTAGTGGTCTTCTTAACCCCTTCTTTATGTTACAACATCACAAAGCCTAACCTTATTAGTAAAAGTTTGCAAATTTCAATTTTAAACTTCTGGTTGTTGTTCGGGGTCAACCGTTGGCGCAACTACATAGGCAATAGAAATTCCTTTTCACGCGTTCGTGCTTAAAAACCGACATTGTTTTTAAACAAGCTGATGCTTGGGAATGAATTAAAAAACTAAACTAGAAGAAAAAACTCAGCTAACAGATAACCGGTAAGTGAGAAGACGCGATACTTGATTTTAATTGATAATTGGTATTCCGATTTTATTTTTTCCACAGCTTTTTTAGTTTTGATAGCTTTAACGTAGTGGAAATGACTAAATTATTTTCAATAGAAATACGTAAATTGGTTTATTGTATCCTATATGTTTTTTCACGAATTTCATCGATATTTTTTTAACAATTTTTGAATATATGTTTTTTTACGAATTTGGCTTTTTTAAATTTGTAAAAAAAAGAATTATTTTAATCTTTTTTAAAATTATATTTCAGGGAAAATAATTTTAAAGGTGCAGTCCTCAAAATGATGAGAATTGTAATTAGTAATTTTTCAGCGGTGAAACCGATTAAAACAAATATCTTAAAGTTTCTATTTTGTTTACAACTTGCCGAAATATTGCTGTTCAAATTTTTTATCAAACATTACGAAAAACCCTTTTTTATTCCAATTTTACTCGAAAATCAGCATTTGATAAGTTTTCACTGAACACTTTTACAAAATTTAAAAAAACTGTGACAAAACATTTTTGTGCAAATCTAATTCTGAATTTTTTTGAATATAATAACTTTACAATTTTGTTTTGTTATTTTAAGTCCCCATAAATTTTAGACAAGTCAGCTAATATAGTTGTAATTTTTATAGTTATACTTAAACGATTACTTATAAATTTTAAATTCTTTATATTTAAATTTTGTCACCACAGTCAGTGTGTGAAAAATATCACTGTTCTATAATGAGTCATTGCCATTTTAATCAGCTTCGCTGTTTTATATGTAAAACAATCCACGATTTTTTGGATTTTGGCTCTTAGTTAGGTTTTTTTCCAAAACATTACCTTTTAAAAATATAATATAACCTAAACCAGCAAAAAATGATTAAAAATAGATGTACTGTAGCAGTTGTTTTTTTTAAATTTAAACTATGGAAAGTCTAGACAACACGTTTTAAGAAACTGTTCACCCAAAAAAGTATATTCTCACAATAAGTTGTCGATAATGTATGTCAAAATCTGTGCGCATCTTAAAAACATTTTTCTGTTTATTACGTTATGATATCATTATTTTTAACCTTCATATAAACTAATGTTTTTGAGAAAAGGTGCATTTTGTTTAACTAAGAGTTTAAGTGATATTTCATGGAGTTTAACGATTTTGGTATCTAAGAATGAAAATGTAAAACACACACACATACAGACAGGTGCAATCACTCAGATGCTTAAATTTAGAAACCTGATAATTAACTATACCATTTTCTTATATTCTTTTAAAAAACCAGCGCATTTAAAATCAAAATTAAACTCAAAAGAACATGGTAAAAAATCACGCAGTTTTTATGTAAAGTTAAAATTAAGAAAATTGAAATGAGTTTATTAGTATAATTCTAAAAGTTATAAAGCAATGTTGTGTTTTTTTTTGAATGTTTGCAACAATTAAGTTTTTTTTGTGCATATTTTAAATTCTAAATCAAAAGATGTTTTTACTAAGGATACTATGTACGTAGTTACAAAAAACCCAGTTAGCTGAAAAAATTAGATCATCGTGCAATTTTCCCCAATTTTTGCTTTATAATCAATATATCCAAACTTTGTGGTATACGTGGATCTAATGACAAATTGGGTCTATTAGTTTGTTTCCTTTTAAACCAAAAAGTAATCAGTAACATTTTCAGTCCTTTAATAAAGTTTTAGTAAGTTTATTTATTTGGATATGGAGCTTTTTTTAAAGTTATCTATCTGATTATTCTTGTCACTATAGTTTAAATATCCCCAGTGATTAGGGAAGATTTGGAAATCGCTTTTGTGAATTGTTAGCTTGTAAAATTAATTTTCAAAATCGGAAAGTGAAAAAGTCTAAATTTACTATCACAATAAGTTGCAAAAAAATAAATTAAAAAAACAACAAAAATTCGATGATATTTCTTTACTGTTAAAAAATAATAAAAATACACAACCTTTAAATTAAATTTATAAAAACTCCGAATTATATGTTGTATTAAACCAAGGTATTTAATATTTTTAATTTGATTCTTTTCGCATTTATTCTTTGTCCAAAAATTATGTACAAATTTTATTCGCTTTAAGCGAATAAAATTATTTATTTATTTTTATTTACACTAATAAAAAATTTCAAGCGGAGATACCTTAAAGGTGCGGTGCGGAGTTAAACTTTTTGTCTTCGATTTTGATGATTTTTAGTAAAAACCTTAACTCTGCCCCCAATATCTCACAAAAATTTATCATCGAAATATCTCCACTGATTCAGGAGATATAACTTCCCAAAAATGGTTTTTTCGACAATTATTTACTTGAAAAATTGCTGAATGGGTATAAAAATTAAAATTACAAAATATGCACTCAAAGAAAGCGGCTACTTTCTACTTTAATTCCATACCTTGATTGTTAAGATTGGTACAGTATTTTTTTAAATATTGCGTTTCCCGTACAAAAAACCATCGATTTTTTCTTAAAAACACCAAACGACGGCAGTGATTTGATTAAAAAGTTTGCCCAATATTTTTGCCGTCACTTTGTATTTTTAGCAAAAAAATCGCGGTTTTTCGTACGGAAAACGCAGTATCTTGAGAAATAATGCTCCAATTTTAACAATCAAGGTATCAAATTAAAGTAAAAAGTAGCCGCTTTATTTGAATACATATTTTGTAACTTACATTTTTACACCCATTGAGCAATTTTTCAAGTACAGAATTGTGGAAAAAAGCCATTTTGGAGGATCATATCTCCTATACAAGTGGAGATATTTTATTGTATTTTATTTATTTGTATTGTATTTTAATATTTTGATATTTTGGCAGGGGTAAGGTTTTTGTGAAAAATCGACTCCGCACCGTATTTTTAAAACAAAAAGAAAGAATTTTTTTTACCAAAACTATAATGGTGTATAGGTAAACTTTTAATCTATACTTCATTTATGTATTTATTGTTTGAACGAACCTGTCTTTCATTCGCGAGATTTGTTTAAAACCATATTTATATTTGTTATATTTTCGGCACTATTCGTATTTTTTAATACGCTCAATCAATGTCACCCGGCGTGCCGTTCATAAAACGGAAAAGTTTTCCAAAAAACGCAAAAACTTGTGTTTTTTAAACCCGCACGCCGAATTGGTTTCACAAAGCTTTTCCTATTAGCCTGGGGAGCGATCGGTCAAAAACCGGGGGGACAAATTGGGTTAAGATAGATCAGATTCTTGTGATATCGGCTCCGTTTGAGCAATTTTCCTTTCCCGATATACCGCCCGTCCATCGCGGTTTCGTGCCACACGTCGTTATTTCCCGTCGGGAGTCATTTTTCAAAGCGAGCGGCGGCCCGGGTTTTCGGATTGGAACCAACCCGCCCCATGTTTTAAACTATTTTACGCTTCGTTTTCCAATTTCTGAATTGCATCCGAATCCGAAAGTGGAACTTCCCGGTTTTTTGTAGCTTAAATTGTGTGTTTTTATACCTTTTTTGATATTCGTTTTGAATTGTGGATTCCGGGTTTGCGATTTTTTTTTTGGTTTAAACGTTTTTCCAATGAAGTTTGTGTGGCGGTATTGTAAGCGTTAGTTACTTTTTAACGTTCTAATGTTATCGTGAATGTTTATTAGCCGTAAGATGTTGAGTTGTGTGATTGTAATTTTTTACATAACATTTTTTTGTTTTCGTTATTTATTCCCAAAGTTCAAAATTCGCTCCTTAAATGAGAGATATAAAAATTATTCAAGCTTGAAACATTTTTAAAATTATTTTGTTGAATTTTTGTAACTATTTTGATTGTTTTTAAAAAGGTTTTAAAAAAATAAAAAAATTTTGACAAAATAATTTATAAAATGATTTTACTTATCTAGCCATTTGTTGCTTGTATCTTATTGTATTGTACCCTATTTCTCTTTGTATACTTTTTAATTATCCAAGAAAATGGGGATTTACGGACACGGGGATCTACGGAATCGGGAATCCATGTAACTGCGAATCAATAGAAACAGCGGCAGGGGTGGAAACAAAGAGTTTTCCATAAGTTTTGTTTGGTAATAAACCATTCACGGTTTTTGGAGTTGATGAGATTCTTGGAGCTAAACTTGGACCCAAAGTGGGAACTTCAACCCAAGATCATTGATTTTGGAGCCAAAAGTTTAATATAATCGCCAAGCATACTTTTATATAAGTCCAGTAAATTTAGGATTATGTTATCTGACTTTTATCTGGGAATAACACTATACATACAAGCAGATTAAAGCTAAAGTCTTCCAGGCTGAAATTAAGGGCGTAACCACTCTCCGCCAGGAAGAAATACACAATAAACCCGTGAGCAAGAAAAATTAAAAAAAAAAGTTTTCAGCGGTTATGTAACCAATTATTGTTTAGTAGCGTCATGTGTTTCTCTGCACGTGATATTTTCTCAAAAAACGAGTGGTTACTTTACCACTCATCTATTTTCACCCTGATAGAATTTATCTTTAGTGTATGATTCCACCAAATAATTATCTTTTTACGGAGCTCCGTCTATTTAAAACACGGAAGTTCTAGAGATCCTCCTCTTATATTACAAATCTAAAGCTTATTATTTTTCCAAAAACACGTTTTAGGTTATTTGAGTTGCATTTTAAAACTATTTTTTAATGTTTTTATAAATATACGTGATTACTTTGTGTTCTTTGAAATTTAGCACGAAATTATGCGGAGTTGCGCTCCGAAACTCCGGGAACCATCACTTAATCCAGGCACAACAATGCAATGTCTCTTCCCTTCAATATAATGCCTCCTAAGCATCTGAGCTCCGACCATTTAAAGAGAAGGGAGCTCCAGAACTGGAGCACTGCTTAAAGGTACGGTGCGGAGTCAAACTTTTTGTCTTCGATTTTGATAATTTTTTGTGAAAAACTTACCCCTGCCCCCAATAGCCCACAAAAACTTTCTTAACAAAATATCTCAGTGGTTCAGGAGTTATGACCTCCCAAAAATGGCATTTTTCGACAATTCCGTACGTGAAAGATTGCTCAATAGGTACATATAACGATTTACGTTTCAAATTATACACTCAAAGAAAGCAGCTACTTTCTACTTTAATTTGGTACAATGATCGTTAAGATTGGTGCAGTATTTGTCGAGATATTAAGTTTCTCGTAGAAAACACCCGCGATTTTTTCGTTAAAAACACCAAACGGCGGCAGTGATTTTGTGAAGTTTGTCTCTTTTTTTTCTTCATTTCGTGTTTTTAGCGAAAAAATCGAGTGTTTTTTGAACGAAAAATACAATATCTCTACAAATATAGCACCAATTTTAAGGATCAAGGCATCAAATTAAAGTAAAAAAGTAGCCGCTTTCTTTGAGTGCATAATTTGTAACTTAGATAAGATAAGATAAGATTTATTTTGCAATATGCCGGTGTCGCGGGATATTTCGACTCCCCTAATTTTTGACTCCCGGGGTCAAAATACACCGGTGTAGAATGACTCCCCGGTCATTCTACACCGGTTGTACGCTGGTGTAGAATGACTCCCTGCGGGATAAAATGACTCCCCTGTTTCTTGTATTGTAAAAACTTTTAAAAATTAATTTTAATTTTTATCATACATTTTGCGCTGGTTAGATGTCACTTATTCTTAATTGTGTATACTATGACACATGCCTGTTTTCAATATAAATGTAAATGCAATGGTTTTGCCGATCAGACCACAAAACTTTTCTTTAAACTTTTTAAAAACAAAAACTCTTTGTAATATAAAATCCAACATGCAAAATAAAAATATACCATCCGGTAACAAGGTTACCCTAAAGCGGTACAGTAAGCAAGTAATATGGTAACAAAACTGGGTATAACAAGGTAATACTGGCAAAATATAACAAGGTAATACTAGCAAGAATATATAACAGAAAAATTTGTCAGTTATGTATTTTCTTAACTTCTATAACCTGTCCGCAAGTGTGGGTAAACATTCTGCACTTTCACTGCACTTTTTCTGCACTTTTTTCACACTGCAAAAAATTAAAAAAATAGTCAATTTTTGAATTTTAGAATTTTAATTTAAAAATACATATACCTAGCTCAATAAGAAACTCAAACCAATTATTTTCATTTTGCGGGTTTGAAGTTATTTTATTTGAAGACCAATCTACCCCTGGCAGATTAAAATCTCCAGTAAAGACAATGGTTCCTACAAAGTTTTCTGTCAAGTTCCTGATTAGCTCAAATATTAGATTCTTTTTCTTTGCTAGTACTAGGTTCTCTGTAAATACCAATGAATCTCAGTTTAGATGACTTTTGTAGAATAATGTCAACCGCTACTAGTTCTATTGCATTGTACTTTTCCTCCATTTCAACTTCAACTACTCTAAAAATATTTTTAATTAATAGGACTACTCCACCTCCTCGTCGCTGCTGTTGATCCCTTCGATAAACATTAAATTCTCTATTTTTTGTGATCATTTCATTAGTAGTTGTTTCAGTGAGCCATGTTTCACAAATAAAGCATATGTCAACAATACTATAGTTAGAATCACCACCTGAAATCAGAACATCAAGCTCGTTTAAGGAGTTAGCAAGGCTTCTTGCATTCATACACAAAATTTTTATACTAGGTATAAGCTTTAACTTACTACAGTGATAATTAAGTCGCATAATTTCCTATTTTGAAACATTTAGGGAAGCCTTGAGAGTGATGTCGAACAAAAAGGGATCACCATCAGCAGAATACCGAAGCGAAACCTTTTTGTTCTGCTCTCTAAGCTCCCTAAGTTTGCCAAGCAATTCCTTTTGACAGACTCGCTGTTCCTCATTCAGTGACGGTCTTACATAAACTTTATCAAATTTAGTGACCCCTCTTAGTCGTCCTCCTGAACGTACAGTTCTATTTCTGATATATTTGTTGACGACCCTAACTTTTAGGAGCCTGGGCCGGTCACCAGCTCTTCCGATACGAAAAAACTCAACAAGAGTGACCTCGCCCAAATTGCAACTGTCAAGAATCTTTAATAACTCGGTCACATTCTCTTTTTCTCCTTTGTAGGAATCGCTCTCCGGTAGGCCAGATACGACCAGCATTGACTCATGTTCTCTTTGCACCTCCATGCGCTTAAAATAACTCAATCATCGGCAGTAGACGATTCAACACCTTTTCACAGATGGATGCCACTAAGTCAGTATTGACACCAGGAGCTCGCTCTTCCTCCATCCCGGCGAATCTCTTCTCTAAATCCATCAGCCTTTTCCAGAGGTCCGCATTCTCTGCCTCCAGTCTGGCAATTTGATCATCCTTTGTCTCTCTCGGCATGTTGCAGTGGATGCGATGTAGTGTTCTTAGTTCATGGACCACTATATAACAAATCTAAAGGGGGTGGTCCAGGTCCAGCGTGGTCATACCAAGATTAAAAAACAAAGTAATACAAATTTGGAAGTGGAGACCAATTAAAACGTAAAGAATGAGGTGGGTCTAGCGTGGTCATACCAAGATTACAAAACAAAGTAATACAAATTTGCAAGTGGAGACTATATAATTAATGGGACGCTGAGCGAAGCGCGAGAAAACTTTTTTAAAAATGGTCGTTCTAGACCCCAAATTTTTGTCCTTGGCGACCCCCTTTATATGAAAAACATACGAGCCAATGCTATAGGCGGCTGGAAAATTTAGGAGGGCGGAGGTACATAAATCAACCAATATGATTGTTTGTTTTGCTTTCTGTGTAGTACTTATTACTTATAAAAAATATTGTACTAACTATGAAATAACATTAGCATTAGGCAAGATAAATAGCGAAATATATGTATGTATACTATAGAAAGTGACCGTTGAGCGAAACGGAAAAAAATTTTGGTTTTTGGGGGTCAATTGGGGTACTAAAATTATTTTATAGTTTGGCGCCGAGCGATTAGCGAGGCGCTAGAAAATTTTGAATTTTAGCCATCTGGCGACTATTACGGGCCCGCCCCCCGCCCCCCATGGGCGCCCCCAATACATGGGCAAGTTGGTCCGGAGTGAACCCAAATTAACCCCAAAGTCTGGAGTAAACTTCAAATTAGGGGGGGTTAAAATCAAAGAAACGCAAAATATACCCATATCGTTTTTCCTGGAGTGCATTTTACCCATATAGTTTTTCGATTTTGAAAAAAAATAGGTAAAAAACGCTAATTTTAGGTCAAAAAGCCCTTTTAATGCATTTTTGAGCTTTTTATTGCTTAAAACATTCATTTTGACCTCAAAAACTTAAGTTTGGAGGCAGTTAAAAGCGATTTTAAAGACATTTTTTTCTTCATTTTTCCAAAATTGGGGGTTTAACCTTTTCTTCCCCCCACTTCTGAGTGGGGGGGGGGGTTAAACCCCCCTTCTCAGAATTTGAGGGGGGTTAACCCCCCCCCAACCCCCCCGTGCCCATGTATGAATATAACCCGGGGTTTTACAACCCCTCCCAAAAAATCCCGATTATAGCAATAGAACCCCCCCCCAAAAATTTGAGGATACCCATCAATCAATATGCTTTTAAAATGCATCAGGAAAATATCTAAATTTATATAATAGTAATAATTTTTTTCTCCCGAAATTCAAAACAAAAAACCTAAGTGTCCTTTGCAAAAAATCTGGCTTCGCCGGATTTCGGGTTGGCGGTGCGGGTGAGCTGTCGCCCCCTCCTCTTTTGAGCACGCCACTGGTGTTACCATAATATTTTGTTGCGCAATTTCATAATGGCAAAAATGGACATAGGCAGCCTTCTAAATTGTGTTATGGTGGTAGTAAAGTAAAGTACATATTTCCAAAAAAGCTTTAATGGCTGGCTACCCGATGTATTATATCTTCAAATGTCACACACAGCCTACGATCGTTTCGTTTCCAGTAAACATTTAAATTTAGGCTCCGTGGTGGGCGTATTTGTTGTGTGCAGTCAGTCTGTTCGCATATCAGGCGTTGGACGCTACAGACGGCAAACAAGCCAGAAGAACCCACACTGCCTCACCGCTCGGAGAATTGTTTGATCACGGCTGCGATTCAATGACCCAAAGTAGGAGAAGTTTAGTCATCAATACATAGCATGGCACGGGGAAATAACCCAAATTTGATCACTGCCCCTTCCCCCGGGGGGCAATTTCAAAACGGGGGGCACGGGGGGTGGTTACCTGGGGTAAATCGAATTTTGAATTCTAGGAGGGGGGTCCGGACCCCCCCCCCTAGCTTTTTAGGGGGGTCGACCCGAGGTGCGAAATTTTGAAGTCTAGAGGGGGAGTCAGGTGGGGTCCGGTGTCCAAAGCAAAACAGTTTTAAACCATAATAACTTTAATAATTGTTCTTTTTATAGGATAATACTACATTTTATTGAATAAAAAGCCACATTCATGTATAAAAAGGGTGTAAAAGCATGAATATGTGATGACAATTCACGTTTTTGAAAGAAAATTTAGTATAAAAAAGGTACCTAAAATTTTCCCAAGGGGGAAGGGAGGGTCAGATTTCAAAATCTAGAAGGGGTTCAGGGGTAAAAAATTTGGAAATTTGGGGGGAAGGGGGGGGGCTAGATTTTCGTCTAGGGAGGGTCCCAAAATTTCGAGACTACGGGGGGGTGGACCCCAACCGGCCCCCCCCCCCTTTCTCACCTATGGCTAAAACTAAAGTTTATTCGGCTATTTTTTAATTTAATTCAAAAAAAGTGGTAGACTAGCCTTGAAAAATGCTCTAAGAATAGAGCAGGAAAAAGTGGCGATTTTTCCCCAGCCGTATGTTTAGACCGAAAAAAAATCCAGGGGAGCCCCCCTCCCCCCAAATTTTCAAATTTTTTACCCCTGACCCTCCTCTAGATTTTAAAATCTGACCACCCCCTCCCCTCGAGAAAATTTTAAGTAGGTACTTTTTTTATACTAAACTTTCTTGCAAAAACGTGAATTTTTAACACAAATTCATGTTTTTACACCCTTTTTATACCTAAATATCGCTTTTTATTCCATAAAATGTAGTATTATCCTATAAAATGAACTATTATTAAAGTTATTATGGTTTAAAACTTTTGCTTTGGACACCGGACCCCACCTGACCCCCCTCTAGATTTCAAAATTTCGCACCCCGGGTCGACCGCCTCTATAAAGCTAGGGGGGTTCGACCCCCCCCCCCCTAGGACCTCCTGCTCGGTTTTGAAAAGTCATCTACGTAGGGTAAACACCCCCCTAGCTTTTTGACCGTTTTCATCTATGGGTTAAATATAAAAAAAAATTGGGAGGGATGGTAGGATCTAAAATTTATTCCGCGAGAAGGAGGGGGGGGGCAAAATTTTGAAATTAAAAAGGGTGGAGCCCCTTTCCCGATCCCCCTTCCCTCTTGTTATTTATCCCTCTCAGCCAATATTTTAAAAGTACCAAACTGTGTAGTAGCGTGGAGTAAAATTAAATAAAAATGTATTGAATTAACCAATAGTTTGAAAAGTAGTGTTTTTGACAGAAACTGTCTAATCTAAAATCAAAACTAACACAAAATACTAAAAACAAAAATAAGTTGTTTTTTTTTAATTCTATTGCTTTCTAAAATTAAGAAAGATAATATTTAGCATGGAGTATTTCAAGAATATCCTGCTTAACCTTCAATTTAAACCATTTCAGGCTCAAAACTAGGTCTAAACCATAGGTAGGCTCGTAGGTTACTTCTCGGATTTTGGAAGGGGAGCGGGAAGGGTGTACCCGACCTCCCAAATTTTAGGACGGATATGTCCCGAAATTTTTTTTGAAGCATCTATACCCTAAATACCCAAATTCTCCAAAAATTAGGAAGAAAGAGTTTTCTGGTCTTACCCCCAAGTTGTAGCCAGGGTGTCGGCAGTTTTTAAGATTTTTGGGGGCATATAAATGTATAACCCTTAACCTTCTGCCGACCTATGATCTAGACCGACCCACTGCAAGCAGCGGCGTGCCCGGGGGAGCACCCACCACTTCCTCCCCTCCCCCGAAATGGCGAAGCCGGACTTTTTCATAAAGGGGAAGGGACCCTTACGTTTTTTAAATTTTGAGAGAAAAATTTTTTTCTTCTTTAATATTAATACAGAAACACCACTCCTGGTGCCTTCCAGACGCATATTAATAGTCAAAAAACCCAATTTTCCCCGCTTCGCGGGTAGTTTAAATTCACAATTTATCTTAAATTTTCAATTTCAAATCGATTATGCCTTTCAATAGTTAATGCATACATGTTAAATCAAACTACTATAAACGCTATTAACCCAGACCTGTGCACTGCCCCCCCCCCCGGGGTTAAAACGGGGGGGGGGGGCAATTGCAAAACGGGGGGGCACGGGGGGCAACTTTTTTGAAACGGGGGGGGGCAATAAAACGGGGGGGCAAGCAGGGGGGAAAGAAAAAAAAGAGAAAAAAGGAGAAAAAAAGAGAAAAAAGAAGGAAAAAGGGAAAAAAGGGACAAAAAACTGGAAATAAGGTAAAAATAGGTCTAAAATGGCTTAAAATACATTGAAATAGGCTAAAAACTGCAAAAAATTCGCGATGATGGCGTCATCATAGGTCAAAAATGGCGTCATATTTTTAGTGTACTTTTTCATTTTTTGGCGGGGGGGGGGCAATAAAACGGGGGGGGGCAAATCCTCCAATAAAACGGGGGGGCATTTTCAGACCGTGCACAGGTCTGTTAACCTTTTATTAACGTTTTAAACACATGTTTTAAATGTAAAGAAATAAAAAAAACATTTTGATATAAACATCATCTGGAATTAAAATTTCTAGTTTTAGCGCCTTAAATTAAGAATTTTCTCCTCCGGGGGGCATTCTACCTCCCGGACTCCCCTGACATTCTACCTCCCCGGACTCCGCGCCTTGACCCCGCTGGGGGGTCAAGGCAGACCACTCATTTCTGGAGGGCTGCGCCCCCAGACCCCCCTTTAGGGTTAGTTAGTTCCCCCCCAGACCGCCCCACCTGAAATAAAATTCTGGGCACGCCACTGACTGGATGCTGACATGGGCCACTAATTTTTTGCTCAAAACAAAAAATTATTTTTATTCTGCAATTATTTTCAGTGTTTGTTTGTCTGGAAGTGTGTTTGTCTATCAGATTAGGCCAATATCCATCCATTATGCTTTATACATGTCTGGCTGCTGTGACAATTTTTTACTGCGCTCATTGGCAGACCTATTGTTGTGGCACATTAAAGTTTGGCAGGTATAACTATAATTTTTTTTAATTGCGAATTAATTTTACCGTATTAATTGTATTATGATATGCTATGTTAGTAGTAATTACAAAAATATATAATATACCGAAAAATGTGCAACTCCTATATAAAAAAAGTACAGAAAAGGTGGCCTTTATAATGAGCCTCTCCATTTAAATGACACTCTCCACTATAATGGCATAGTAGCTATTTTAATTCAGCGAGTTAAAATGGAGAGGAAGCTATTATAATAGCCATTTATTGACTTAATTTCACTTCATATATACTCACAAGCCTAATACTGTCCGGGCCGCACGAGTTTCTGCGTGTTGGACAGTATTAAACCGACACGGGGAAACTCGTGCGGCCCGGACAGTATTAGACTTGTGAGTATATATGAAGTGAAATTAAATCAATAAATGGCTATTATAATAGCTTCCTCTCCATTTTAACTCGCCGAATTAAAATGGCTACTATGCCATTATAGTGGAGAGTGTCATTTAAATGGAGAGGCTCATTATAAAGGCCACTTTTTCTGTACTTTTTTTATATAGGAGTTGCACATTTTTCGGTATATTATATATTTTTGGTAATTAGATCATGATATGTTAATCATGATCTCATTGTGGATTATCAAGTAGATCCCAAGCACTCTTTTGTCCAGTTTACGATTCTGTTTTGAAGATTAACAAACAAACAGAAACACCTAGATAACAACACTAATTGTTTTTACCAACTTACGTTTAAAAATTTCTGACGACGATGGAACAACAGTTGTTTTGAAACTTAGAAAAAGCTAATATATTTTTACCGAATTGAAAATAAAATCTTAAACATTGCCATGTCCCATGTATAATTATATATATAGATATAAAATAAATAAAATATGATATATAAAAGATAATAATATATTAAATGACATGACCTTTTAAATTAGGTAAATTTTTATATAAAACTAATAATACAATATCAATCTACACTTTCTGTGAAGTGGAACTGGAAAAAATTTCATTTTTTTGTGAGTATCTTAATTGATTGATTGATATTGCTTCCGTTACTGAAGAGGCAGAACATCCGATCTTCCTTTTTTGTGAGTGTATTGTAATGCTTTTGAAACACAACACATGACACGTCAAGAATGTTTTTAAACTTATTTAAACAAAAAATTTTCTTGCAAAATTCAAAATGTAACAAACAAATTCCGGCTTCACTGGATTTCGGAAAAGCCTCCTCCCTCTCTTCTCTCCCGGCTACACCACTAATTAGATTAATTTACTTTGTATGTTACAGACCTGTGCACGGTCCCCCCCCCGCTTTATTGGAGGATTCGCCCCCCGTTTTATTGCCTCCCCCCGCCAAAAAATGAAAAAAGTACCCTAAAATTGTGACGCCATTTTTGACCAATGATGACGCCGACATATGTGCACAGGTTTGTTTTTTATGCTAAACTGTTTATTATCGTAATTGATTTTGTAGGTTTGATGTAACCGAAGGCCAATTTTGTGTAATGGCCTTGTGCTTAGCGTCCGCATTTTTCGGTCCGCAGTTGTGGGAAATTAAAGTAAAGTTTATATTAAACTAACAAGTAGCCCCTAAGGGCGGCTAACGGTAATTCCCATGGACCATGGACCCAACATGGACCCGCCCATGAGGGGTGAAAGACTTTAACATTACAAAACAATGTAAAGTTGTTAGTGCACCTCAGGCTTAGACTTAGGCTTAGGCTTAGTGTCATTCTAAGCCTAAGCCGTTTAAAAGTTAAAATTAACAACTTTATATTGTTTTGTATTGTTAAAGTGAGTCTTTCACCCCCTCATGGGCGGGTCCATGTTGGTCCATGGTCCATGGGAATTACCGTTAGCCCTAAGGACTCTTTGTACTAGCTGTAGCTAACTTCAGTAGTTTTTGTTACTTTTTCTTTCTAGAATTTTTATTGTTTTTGTTGGTATTAATTTTGTTCATCTCAATTTTAATGTTCTTATTCTTTTGGCTTTGCTTTTGTTATATTTTAAATTTCAAATCAAGCCATTAAGTATTTATAGGTCAATCTGTTTAGTAAAAAAATATATTAAAATATTAATTAAAATCATGATTCATTTTCCTGCAGAAACAATTATCTGATTAACGTACTAGTTTTTAGATAATTGGCTTTGAACTTAAACTCGTTGCTGTGGTCGTAGCCTTTGTTATGTTTTTCCTCCAGCTAAACTATTACCTCACGTCCGTGTTTACGGAAGGCGTGGGTAAAAACGGTTCTACTGTAGCAGTAAGCTATATTATTCATTTTTAAATTGTAACAATAAAATATTATACAATAATCAAAAGTAGTAGCCACAACCACAAGTACAAAATATATTTAAATGATGCTGGACTTTGGACAAACTATCATCGGGAATTATTATTTGTATTGTTCATTTTTTGAAGCAAGATTTATTAAAAAAAGTGTTCATAAATTGAATGAAACCCATTAAAGTCGACGTAAAGTCTTGGCCGAAACCGCAAGGGGTATGTTTCCGCCATTGCAGGCAAAAATTTATTCATGACTCCTTAGTTTTCTTTATAAAATTATTCGTTTTTTGGATCACAGATGATAATGATTATCGGAAGGGGTCTTAAAATTTAAAATGAGTAAATGGTGTTTTAAAATGTAGAGGGAAGGGTTCCTGTGGGGTGTTCGACCCTTTCTGGTTTTTGGAGGGGTTAACCGGAATAAAAACAGTTGAAATATACAGAAAGCCCAGGGGCCAGTCCAGAGCCCACAGAAAATTTTCTTAAGGGGGGAAGGTAGGTAGGTCAGATTTGTACTTTTAAAAGGGGTCAGGTAAAAAAATTTTAAAATTTGGGTTTAGGGATTTGATAATATGGATTTTTTAGGAGGCTTCAAAATTTCGTAGCTAGAGGAAAAGTGCAGACCCCACCCTGTTCTGCCCACCTGTGTTTGGTTTGTACGTGTATACGTTTTGGTTTTTGTTGAAGCATTTTATTGTAAAAGACTGCTATGTTTAGGACACGAGTGTGTTGTTTCCGGTGTTCCCTCTGCTGACAGTGGTTATTCCGCCGCTACTCATTTTCCACAAGTCGGACAGTGGAGTGTTCGAGAACCACATGGTTCTCTACGCCATACTAATCGGGTTTACAGCCTCCAAGGTCACGAACAGACTAGTGGTAAGTGCCAGAGAGGGATTTAGGGAGTTGTTGGGCATACGTGGGCGGGGGAGGGGGTTGGTGGGTTAAACCCCTCTCCCAAAAAGCCCGATTATAGCCGACACCCCCCCCCCCCCCAAAGGTGGGCAGCCTCTCGGATTTTGGGGGGGGGTATAGGGGGGGGTCAAATTTTAGGGGGGGTGTCCAGCAAGACCCAAATTTTGAGGGGGGGTGTACCCAATATTTCCGCGCTGCCTTAAAATGAGCTTAAAACGCGTAAAAAAACGTAAACCAAGCTTATAAATGCTTTAAAACTGTGTAAGATTAAAATAAGACCTTATTGCAACTTATAAATTTTATTTTTTTAATTCTTTTAATAATAATGTGCAATGGCGCAGTCAGGATTTCATTTCAGGGGCGTCGGTCGGTGGGGGGGAAGAAAAAGTGTCAACGCGGCGCGATGCGCCGCGTAGCGGCGCCAGCCGACGCGAAGCGTCGGCCGGGGGGTCTGGGGGTGTCCCCCCAGCCGCCGGAGGCGAAAATTTTTTAAAATATATACTAAAAACGGCTTAAAAATCGTCTCCTGGTGATCGCGTGAACATACATTTTGCGTTTGTTTTTTACCTAATTTCTACATAATTTTCTGTGATCTTAAAAATTCAGTCAGGGGGGTTCGGGGGGGAACAATGCCCCCCGGAGGAGAAAATTTATAATTTGAGGCGCTAAAATACACTAGAAATTTTAATTCCAAATGATACTAATTACAAAATTTAAGGTTTTTTATAGCTATACTATACATTTATAACATGTGTTTAAAACGTTAAAAAAAGGATAATAGTGTTTATAGTAGTTTTATTAAACATGTATGCCTTAACTACTGAATGGGATAATCGATTTGCAATTGAAAAACTAAGATAAATTGCCAATTTAAACTGCCCGCGTAGAGGGGAAATTTAAACTGCCCGCGTAGCGGGGGAATTTAAAGGTAATAAAAGGTAACTAACGGGGGAAATAAGGTAATAAACACTCCCCGCCAAGCCCGGAAAAATTTTTGAGTCCTTTTATAACACATAAAAATTTTTCTTTGGGAGGCGAATTTGGGGGGGGGGGTGTCCCCGACTACCCCAAATTTAAGGGGGGTGTCCATAGGTCACCGAAGGGGGGGTGTAGGGGGGGGGGTCACCCCCCCCCCCTACGGCCTCTGAGACCTATCCCCCCCCCTAAGGCCCATTTTTGACCCCTCCCCTCCCATCGACCCCTTGAACCCCTGACCCCCCCCCCCCCCTAAGGCCCATTTTTGACCACCCCCCCTAACTAGACAATCCCCAAAAATGCTTAAAAAATGGTCAAATTTCGTCAAAAAATTGTCAATTTTGGTCAAAAAAATGGTACCCGGGGTGTGCCCCCCCCCCCTGCCTTTTTTCAAAAAAAACACCCCCGGGGTGTGACCCCCCCCTGGAGGTCAAATACCTCCACACCCCGGGGTGTGGACCCCCCCCCCTGAGCCGTCGAAGGTCGGTGACCTATGGGGGTGTCAGCAAAATCCGAAATTTCGGGGGGGTATAACCCCCCCCCCACCCCCCCCCCCCTGCCCACCTCTGCCCCCTCCTAAAATTTGAAGGATCAGCCATGCTCAGCTGGACACATTTTTATTAAAAGAGAAGATCCAGCAACCAGGTCTAAGTGGTAGTGAAACCCGTTGTTGTTGTTGTTGTTGTTGAATAACCTGAAACTTATCTTCCCTATGCAGATTATGCAAAGGGCAGGCGCTAAGACAAGCCAGGAGGGGCGAAAATGTTTCACCCCTATGGTTAAGATTCTTCGTCCAACATTAATAACGATGTTGGCAACCTTTACCGCTAGAGTGTTCACATGACCCGTTGGGTGCTGCCCGAAGGTCAGCACGGTACTGGTGGCCCAATAGCACGTGATTACGGTTTCGGAAGCTAGAGGGTAGATAGTTACGCGAAGTAAATTGCATTTTGAATCGACAAATTTGAAATGTTCTATTCAGCTGCCAAGACGGTGCTGACTTTCGGGCAGCATTAACGGCCTGTACCACTACCATCTGTACCTGGTTGCTAGATCTGGATCTTTTTTTATAGAAATGTGTCCAGCTTGGCATGGCTAGATAATAGAGATAAGTTTCAGGCTATGCAACAACAACTACACAAATTTGAAATCAATGGTGCGTATGGGATAATACTTTTACATTAATAAAATGTGTTGTTTAATCAAACCTGTGCATGGTCTGATAATGCCCCTTCCCCCGCTTTATTGAAGGATTCATTTGCCCCCTCCCCGCCTGTTTTATTGCCCCCCCCCCCCCCCCCGCCCAAAATGAATCATCATCGCTAAATTTTTGCAGTTTTTAGCCTATTTCAATCTTTAATTTCGCTTTTTAGTCCCTTTTCCTTCTTTTTTTTCTCTTTTTTTTTTCTCCCCTGCTTGCTCCGCCGTTTTATTGCCCGCCCCACGTTTCCAAAAAGTTGCTCCGTGTCCCCCCCCCCCGTTTTGGAATTGACCCTCCAATAAAACCCCGGGGGCGGGCAGTGCTCAGGTCTGTTTAAGTGTAAAAACTGTGTAAAAATTTTGATTCTTGTTAGAAATATAAGTGTTTAGTAGAATAAAGCTATAATTATTTTTATCAATCAAGAGGGTGATATAAGATATTTTAAAATTTTAGAGGTAAGTTAGGGATAAAAAAATTGGTGAATTTGGAAGAGGGGAATAGACCTCCTAAATTTTTTTCGAGAATAGCGAGAAAAAATTTTGATTCTGTGGGGAGTGAGCTCCACTCTGCCCTTTTTCTCATTTATGAATGACACTTTTGTAGAAATAAAACTTGCCGTTATTAAGCCATAACCTTCAAACATTAAGTTTTTCTTTGAGGTTAAAGGTTAGATGTTTTTTTTTAGATTATTTAAATAATCTATT
Source organism: Microlaimidae sp. YZB2_3 (assembly GCA_030248175.1). Classification (NCBI taxonomy): domain Eukaryota; kingdom Metazoa; phylum Nematoda; class Chromadorea; order Desmodorida; family Microlaimidae; species Microlaimidae sp. YZB2_3. The sequence continues at coordinate 53,811 of JASAMX010030360.1, read as the reverse complement.
ATAGTTTTTATTTAACGAATTATTTATTTTTTAATTCAGACTAAATATTATACCCTCTGATCGTGTAATTTAAATATCATATTAATAATATTGCTAATGATATTATAAAGTTGGTTTAGATAGCCCATATGAGCAAAAGCGAAATCCAATTGTGGGACTCGGTGTTGCTGGGGCCGGCCCTACTCATCATTAATCAGTATTTTAATACTTTCATCCCAGAGTATCCGCTTTTAATTTTTTGTACTGTAAGTGTTTGTTTTTTAATGTATTAACATTAACTATTTTTATTTTCTATCGACAGTTTTTGTAAATTGTAAAAAGTTTCAATGCGGAGTAGTTTAAATGTTGATCAAACATTGGATTATTTTCTTGTTTAAGACCGATTAAAAAACTTAAGTGTTAAAACTGAAAACATTTAAAAGTGCGTTTTAAAATCATCATTTTAGTTAAGTTTTGGTAAATGTCTTAATAGCTGTGTAAATTTTTTGCTAAAATATTTTTTTAACAAAACAACTAAATATTTTGTATCTGGGTGATTTATATTAAAAATTTTGTTATTAAAAAATTTGACATACTTTAACTATATTTTTACACCCTAAGTTTAAGTTTGCAAAAAAGTATTTTCAACATTATTCAAAGTGAATTCAGACTAAATTGTAAATTACATCGTTAATAATAGCGAGTTTTCTAGTGTGTTTAATTGCCAGACTCATAAATTGCGGGTTAATATATAAAAATTGTATAAAAACCATTTTTTGGGCTAAAATATTATCATGTATTTACTATGTAACCGGTAGAAGTTTATGTTTTATTATTATTTTTTAATTCACACATCATTCGAAAGCTTATAAAACAGGCCTTTATCTTTCTTTTTTTTAACCCGAGTTTTATTTTTTTACGATTGTCACTTAATAAGTGAAAAAACTCAGATTGTTTTCACGATTTTTAGCTTTTATCTCGACAGATTTTTTCAAATGTATACCCATAAATGTTTTTGGTCGGTTTCGCTAGAGAGGGGGGTCCACCCCAGGGTGGAAGGCCAAAATGTTTTAGGGGGGTCCAGGGGGTCCGGACCTCCCTGGCTTTTTAGGGGGGTCGACCACGGGTGCACGATTTCAAATTTAAGGGGGATCAGGGGGGTCCAATTTTTTAACAAAATTTTTTTAACTCAATAATTTAAGTGTTTTTAGGTCTAATATTGAATTTTATATACTAAAACCACCTATTTAGACAAAAAAGTGAATTTAAACACTGTTTTTAACTAAAAAACCGTTTTTTGACATTAAATAAAAAAATATACTTCCAAATTGGTCGAAAGGGAGGAGGAGGGTCAGCCTCGCTAGGGGGGGTCAGGCCGGACCGCTATCGAGCATTGGGGGCATACATGGGCACGGGGGGGGTTAACCCCCCACCCCCCCAATTCAGAGAAGGGGGGTTAAACCCCCCCCCCACTTAGAAGTGGGGGGGAGAAAAGGTTAACCCCCAAATTTTGGAAAAATGAAGAAGAAAAATGTAAGTTTTAAGGTCAAAATGAATGTTTTAAGCAATAAAAAGCTCAAAAATGCAATAAAAAGGACTTTTTGACCTAAAATTAGCGTTTTTTTTGCCTATTTTTCCTTCAAAGTCGAAAAACGACATGGGTAAAATGCACTCCAGAAAAAAAACGATATGGGTATTTTGCGTTTCTCGGATTTTAACCCCCCCCCCCCTAATTTGGGGTTTAACCTCCCCCCCCACTCCGGACCAACTTGCCCATGTATGCTTGGGGGGAGGGATTTTTTCTAGGGGGTCCAAAATTTTTGCTCTCTAGGGGGGGGTGGACCCATAGGTGTTTTTGGGGAGGGACAGAGGGGTCCACCCCCCCCCCCCCCCCCCAGAGCCAAAATTTTGGACCCTCCCTAGAGAAAATTCAGGGTGCCACCCCTCCCCTCCAAAGCTCGAGAGCGGTCCGGCCTGACCCCCCCCCCCCTCAGCGAGGCTGACACCCCTCCCCCCCCCCCCACCTCCCCTAGCGTACCCGACCAAAAACACCTATGGGTGGACCCCTCTGTCACCCCCCCCCCAAAAAAAACAAACATCTATTACCTCTATTTTTTCGTAAAATATCAAAAAATGTTGCATCAGTTGCTAATATTTTTGATGCCTACAAATTATTGAATTTAAAAAATCGCTGTATTTTGACGAAAATCACAAAGTTGGTTTTGTTTTTAAAATGTAGTAATTTGAACTACAAAAAAGAGAACTTTTTTTCTAAAATTTACCCGTGTGTTTATTGCTTCAGTGCAATCAGTGAGGTTTTTATGTTTAATTGTAGTGATTAAGTAATAAATTTTTGTTCAACAAAACCCATCTATTAGCGCCGTCTACGCTTTTTCGGACCGAATTTCTTTAAAACATTTTTTTTTTCATTTTTCAGGTGATAACAGGTGCCAATCTGCTAATAAACGCTATCTTGGTGTGCAGACAATTATGTGATCACTTAAAAATCGAGTGTTTCCGAATACCGCACCCGAAAGATTACGACGATTCTGCCAAAGGTGGTACCGTTACCAGATCTAGGAAACAATAATCACCTTAGCAAATAGATTTAAAGTTATAGCCAGCTGATCGCCGCGCCATTTGACGCCATTTTCTATCCGTGGCCAGCAGCTCGTTTCCTTCCTTCCTTCGCCGCGGTGATTATTCTTTTTCTGTAGTGATTTTTCATCTTCACGTTTCCGGATACGGAGAGCTCTGAGCCGAGATATTCCATCGTGTTATTATACGTTTAAAGTTATGGGTCTGGACTTGATATAAGGGTAGGGTCTAGTCTAGACTATCTAGGCCTAGGCTAGGCCCGCTTGAGCTTCGGACTTCGACTTTGTCGTCCTCATGTCTTAATTTCAGATACTCGAAGTTCGCTCGGCTTCGAGTTTACCGAATCCTTTTCTGTTCTGCGGTTTGTAGAGAAACGAAGTTTTTTTCCACGTCTGTAAAAAAGTGATACAAGGACTGGTTTCTTTTGTTAAAATGTTTTCGTTTTTGTGTTGTGTTGGTAACTTGCGTGCGCACCGTTACTGCTCGAAAATCAATAAATTTTAAGGGGGAATCTTCACATTACTACAAAAAAACATTGTTGTGTATGGTTTTGAGATAAGTTCAGAACTTTTTTAAACTAATAATATTACTTAAAGACATGTAGCGTAGACAGTGGCGTGCCCAGGATTTCATTTCGGGGGGGGGGCGGTCCGCCCCCCCCGGGGGCGGCAGCCCCCCGGGGAAGTGGGGGTCTGGGGGGCAGAGCCCCTTGTCAGGGGGTGCCGGGGGCAGAATGTCCCCCGGGGGAGAAAATTTTTAATTTTCGGCGCTAAAATACACTAGAAATTTTAATTCGAGATGATAATTAAAACAAAATTTAAGTTTATTTTTATTCCTATCCATTTTAAACATGTGTTTATAACGTTAATAAAAGGTTAATAGTGTTTTTAGTAGTTTTATTTAACATGTATGCCTTAAATATTGAGCGGCAAAATCGATGGAAATGGAAAAACTAGAATAAATTCTCAATTTAAACTACCCGCGAAGCGGGGAAATTTGGTTTTTTGACTATTAATATGCTTTTGGAAAGCATCAAGAAAGTTTCTGTATTAATATTTAAGAAAAAAATTTTCTCTCCCAAAGTTCAAAAAACATAAGGCTCCCCCCTTACGAAGAAATCCCGGCTTCGCCGAATTTCGGGGGGCGGCCGCCCCCGTCCCCCCTGGGCACGCCACTGAGCGTGAGTGGGTGTTTTTTTTATTTCGTGGTTTGTGTGGGTATTCTTGCGGTTGTTCTCGATTATGCTTGTGCGTGTTATCTATGCCTGGGTGTTGTGTATATTCTCCTTTATTTGCGTTTTAACTTTCTTTCTCTTGAGAGCATACATGGGCACGGGGTGGGTTAACCTCTCCTAATTCTTGGAAGGGTGTTTAACTTCCCCCCACTCAGAAGTGGGGAGGGGGAAAAGGTTAACGCCCCCAATTTTAGAAAAATTAAGAAAAAAATGCCTTTAAAATGACTTCTAACTGCCTCCAAACTTAAGTTTTGAGGTCAAAATGAATGGTTAAACAGTAAAAAGCTGAAAAATGCAATAAAAAGGGCTTTTTGACCTAAAATTAGCTTTTTTTACTTATTTTTTTTTCTTTCAAAATCGAAAAACGATATGGGTAAAATGCACTCCAGAAAAAAAAACGATATGGGTATTTTGCGTTCTCGGACTTTAACCCCCCCCCCTAGTTTGGGGTTTAACCCCCCACTCCGGACCAACTTGCCCATGTATGTCTGAGAGTATATATCTTTTTTTTTGAGTAGATGCTCTAATAAAGTGTTATCTCTTTTCTTAATAATTGTATTACAGGGACGAAGGAGGAGCCTACACTGCTACTAGGAACATTCTGGATGAAATCGGAGTGGAGAACTACGCCTTTAATGACATTCTGGTGCTGAGAGAGGTCTGTATGGTCGTCTCCAGACGTTGCGCTAACCTCGGAGCTGCCGGTAGGTGGTTCTTTTGTTGATTAGAACATAAAAATTCACAATCAGCATAAAATCAACGCGACTCTGATTTATCATAACGTTTATGTATCTGCGTGTTTAAAGATAAAAAGAGTCACAATTACCAGTTTTTTTTTTGGCGCCGATTCTGACTCATTGTGTCACGGAAACGATGTGTTTTTTTTTCTAAATTTTATATTCAGATGTTTACGGGGTGAGAAGCTAAAGGGAGAAGTGGTTCCCGTTCCGAGGTAAATAGCCCGATAAAATTTAGATGGGGTAGGGTATCTGACTTAATTTCGGCCAGGCCTTAATTTCGACCACCAATTTAGGGTGTTAGAAAATTGGTTTATTTTTAAAACACAAAAAAACGAGCACAAAAGTAACTGGATGAATGTTGAATAAAGTGTTTTTGAAAAAAAATTTTTATTTTGTTTTGCATTATCAACATTTTCATACAAAAAGTGAATTTTTTGTGATTTTCTTAATTTTTGCTTTGTGTTTAAACTGCATGAAATTTAAATCGAAGCACTATATAACATTATAATGTCTTCTATTTAAGGCTCAAAATTGTTAATTTTCATGTTTTGATATTTTCTTCAAAATCACTTTGCAATACGTTTAACTAACTGCGCATTTTGAGATTCTGTTAATTTCGGCCACTTTAAAATTTAGTTGAAAGAACCTGCCATTTTTTGCTGTTTTTAAATAACATCGTACTACCGTATTTATAATGAAATTTTTTGGCTTATTTGACTTTTTTCACATTTTTTTAAGCCAAAAATAAAAATTTAACAAAAAATACATGTTATTAAAATTTGTTTTTTTAAGGTTTTGACATAATTATTTAAAGTCTTGCAAACGGGAAAAAATTAAGTTACATGTACCAAGAACAATACCTTATTTAAATTTGCAACTTTTAAAAATTTTATTGTTCGTTTTGGCAATAGTTGTAGTCAGTTTTTTTTAGGTGGCCGAAATTAATGGCTCGCGCCTTAATTTCGGCCACTATAAAAATAAAACTTTAAATCTTCACTGATCTTTGAGTGTAACAGAAATTTTAAAATTTGGTTTTGGGTGGGGTGGGGGGGGGGGGGGGGGGGGGGGGGGGGGGGGGGGTGCACTAGTGTTTATAGTAGTTTTATTAAACATGTATGCCTTAACTACTGAACGAGATAATTAATTTGAAGTTGAAAAACTAAGATAAATTGTTAATTTAAACTACCCGCGTGGTGGGAAACTTTTGGTTTTTTGACTATTAATATGCTTTTGGAAGGCATCAGGAAAGTTTCTGTATTAATATTAAAGAAAAAAATTTTTCTCTCCCAAAATTTAAAAAACGTAAGGGTCCCCCCTTACGAAAAAATCCGGCTTCGCCGGATTTCGGGGGGGGGGGCGGCCCCTCCCCTGGGCACGCCACTGCTATCGTTTGATTTTTAGACCAAATTTTGGGTCGATTGGAAAAACCAGAAAAAAGTTATCCAAAAATTTAAAAAAAGGTGGCCGAAATACCCTACGCCCAAAGTTTAAGAGGGGGTTTCAGCAGTTTCGGAATTTTCGTTTTTTGAGGGGGTATTATATAAATCCACATTTTCCCCTGTTCATTTTTGTATGACCTTCTTGCTTCTGGGCCATGCTCAACTTTGATGCTCGAGATTTGTTTTCGTAAGTTTGCGGATGCGCATGAGTGTTTATGTCTTCCTGTTTATTTCTGCTATTGCTTCAAATTAGGTATATAATTGGTCGGTATTGTGGCTTTATAATGGTGTATTTTGTAATTATAATATACAAAGGCTTACAAAATCCGGTTCGACATGCAAGTTAGATTTGAAACATCAGGGCATAGTATTTTTCACAAAACGTTTCTTAAATAAGATTTGCCGTTGGTATGTTATGACTCTAATATTTATTGTTTTAAGACATGTATTGGTAGATACTTCAAAAATGACATTTAAGTTCGTAAACACTTCTGTTCTGTTACTGTTTACAAACAAGTATGGTGACATAATGAATGGAAGGAAAGGTTGTTTTCAAAATCGGTTATGTGATGAAAGTTTATCTATGGGTGGAGAAATCTTTTTAATTTAATATTGACACAAAAATTTTAGTAGTGTTAAATTTTAGCTACCAGCTACCCTTCCGTATCCGAGCATTTTAATATTTTTAATCTAAATATTTGCTTTCAGATAAAAATTGGCTATTTTGTGCGCGTTAAATTACCGGAAGCCAAAGGTGTGTTACTCGTAAAAGCATATACCACTACAATAATGTTACACACCTGCATGCGTGCGATAAAATAATCCTTCAAAAGTTTTTAACGAAATTTCAAAAAGGGATCACGCACAATCAAAAAAAGAACCACAGACTGTACTTTTTTATTTGCGTGGTAAATTAAGAATTGTATGCAAATATCTTATTAGCAAACAAGTTTTATGGTTTAAAAAAACATAACTTTTTGTGTAGTTAACTATTTTAGTTTTTATAATAATTTCTGCATACCTAACAAGTCCGTAGCTAGGGGGGATTAATCCCCCTTTGGTTTTTTTTTAGATTAGAAAAAAAATTTTTTTCCTAATCACTCTGCAATGTATTAAAACTATCTAAAATACATAAATAGGAGTGATTTAGGATCATGAAATCCCTTATTTACAAAGAATAAAATTATTCATAAATTAAAACATTAGCGCAGAGCATATTAATAACTGCAGCATTTACTATAAAAACCTAACCAAAATTGAATAAAGATTTTTTTTATTAAAAAAAAACGTTTGTTCTTTTTTTATTAAAATGGCATATAATAATAACTTAAAACTATTTAATTATAACTTTTATTGTTGCATCTAGTAAACAAATAGAAAATCAATCAGGATTTTGTACTTAAATTCAGGTTTCCTGATCCCTTTTAAGAGCTTAAAATTAAAAAATTTCCCACCTCGGGGGGGGGGGCATTCTGCTCCCCGGACCCCCCCCCCCTGACAAGGGGCTCTGCCCCTTGACACAGCTTGGGGGTCCACCCCCAAGGCCCCCCATTTCTGGAGGGCTTTCGCCCCCCCAGACCCCCCTTGTGGGCACGTATAAAGCACCTTCTAAAAAAATCCCCCATCAATTCGAATCCTGGTTACGCCATGCCTAACATTCTTAACGTAATGGTCATATCTTGTATAATAACGTAATGGTCATATCTTGTATAAAATTTATTTTATAAAAAATTGCTGCATTCTTATCTTTTTGATAACCTTTTACTCTTTAAATATTTCATTAAAAATAGCAATTATAAATGCTTGTTATGACCAGTTGTAATTGAAAATGACAGTAATTTTATGCTTTTTAATGTAATATAAAAATAATTTGTATTCACGCCAATTATCGACAAACTTAATTTCAACGAACTTGCTTATAATTTTATTATATTTCACAATAACTTTATCGGTTAAAACGGGAAAATTTTGTGGTTTTCAATAAATTTATCTTTATGAATAATAATATTGATTAAAATTTGCTGTATACAAAAAATTTAAGTCAGCTTGGTTTAGGAAGGAAATGCTTACTATTATTTACTGCTTGTACAATATTTTTTATAGACAAATATTCTTGTTTTTTGGTTGAAACAAAAATAGAATTATATTTAGTATTCAAAAATATGTTACCAACATGTTACTGAAGACAATGAAATAATTTTGTTTCATTGTATTTTTATTGTTGTTTTGCTATAATTATTTTTGTCTTTTAAACTAAAAATATAAAATACACAATCCATCTCCAATATTAAGTTTAGAAAGTTTCTTATTTTAATCATAAAAACGCTATGATTTGTTTGAGTGTCTGAATCAAAATATAAGATTATGAATATCGAAAATAAACACATTTATATGGGTTGTATAGCGATTTATCTATAAGAGATTATTCCTTAAGCCGGATGATTAAAATATTGTGTAAGTAAAAAGCTGAAATGCATTCGAAAAAAAGTTAAAAACTGTGCTATCGTGCGTTATTTTATTTTTTTGTTTGTTTTTTTTTATTTCGGCTGGTCCCGTTTTAACCTTGTGATTTAGTCACCCAAGGAAGAAGTGATAAAACAGTGTTATTGATGTACTTTGATATTATTGTTTAGCTGTATACATTATTTTATTTGCTGTTGTTCGAATTTGTCTAAAAGTTAGGTTAAATATTTACAAATTTAGGTTTGCTGTCCGCACGAATTTTACCCAATGCCAAACGGTTATAAAAGCAAAAGCAAGGAATATATTCATAGATAAACACGGTCACCGAAGCTAGGAAGGTGAGGGGTCTTTACCTAAAGTAAATGACATTTTATAATATAGGAGAGGGGGTAGGTCCTATGGGGGTCAGACCGGGGGGGGGGGGGGGGGCCCCCCCCCCCCCAATGGTTTCCCCCTAGAGGGGGGGGGGGGGGGGGTCCCCCCCCCCAATTGGGAAAATCCGCAGAAAAAATGTCTTTAAATGAGATCTAACTGCCCCTCCCTTTTAATCAAAATGAATGTTTTAAGCAATAAAAAGCTCAAAAATGCAATAAAAGGGCTTTTTGACCTAAAATTAGTGTTTTTAACCTATTTTTCCTTCAAAATCGAAAAACGATATGGGTTCGTTCTTCTTTGGGTTTTCTTGGTTTTAGCCCCTTTTGGGGTTTCCCCCCCCCCCTCCGGCCCTTGCCCTGTATGGGGTGGCCCCCCCCCCCCCCCCTGGTTTACTGGGGGGGGCAATAAAACGGGAGAGGCTGAGCACGCCCCCCCCCCGGATGGGGGGCGAAAGGGAGGAGGCGACAGAGGAAAAAAAAGAGAAAGGAAGGAAAAAAGAGAAAAAAAAGCGAAATTAAGGTAAAAATAGGTCTAAAATGGCTTAAAATGCCTTGAAATAGGCTAAAAATTGCAAAATTTCGCGAAGCTGGCGCGATATTATAGGTCAAAAATTGCGCCATAATTTTGGGTACTTTTTCATTTTTGAGCGGGGGGGAGGTAGTAATAAAACGGGGAGCGGGTAAGTCCTCCAATAAAGCAGGGGGCATTTCCAGACCGTGCACAGGTCTGGGCCAGGTGGGGTCCAATGTCCGAAGCGAAGCTAAATACTTTTAAACCATTAAAGGTTTAATAATTATTCTGATATTAAAAAGGGTGTAAAACATAAGTGTGTTAAAAATTCACGTTTTTGGAAGAAAAGTAGTTGGGAGATTAACCCCTCCCCCCCCAAAAAAAAAAAAAAAACATACATAGGCAATTTGGTCCGGGGGAGTTAAAATCCGAGAAACGCAAAATACTCATATCATTTTTTTTCTGGAGTGCATTTTACCCATATCGTTTTTCGATTTTAAAGAAAAAATAGGTAAAACAACGCTAATTTTAAGTCAAAAAGCCCTTTTTATTGCATTTTTGAGCTTTTTATTGTTTAAAACATTCATTTTGACCTCAAAACTTACGTTTGGAGGCAGTTAGAAGTCATTTCAAACACATTTATTTCTTCATCTTTCTTTAATTTGGGGAGGTTAATTTTTCTCCCCCCACTTTTGAGTGGGGGGGTTAAACCCCCCTTCTTAGAATTTGGGGTAGGGGGTTAGGTTAACCCCCCGTGCCGATGTACGCCCCAAAATCCCGATTATTACCGACACCCCCTCCACCTAAATTTTGGGAGTGCACCGGACACACACCCCTAAAATTTGGGAGTCCGTCCTAGTTCTAAAAATGAGGTATTTTAGGTATTGGTAAGTGAACGAAAAAAACACTTTGGCACCCCCTCAAAAAAATTATTAAAGCCTTTAGCTGATTCAAAATAGGTCCATAGGTTTTCTGGGGGCGTTTTTTCAGCTTCTGATAAGCATTTTTTTTTCATAATTATAATCTTATTAAATGAGAAAATTGGAAAAAATGTTGTTTTTGCGGTCACTTTTTCCAAGCAAAAAACACTTTCCAAAAAGCACTTCGAAAATCGGTTCTAAAACACCTAATTTTTAAGCTATTTAAATAAAAATAACATTTTCAAGCTCTCCAAACGTTTTTCTACCTTATAAATATTTTAAACTTTATGGTTTTTTGATTAACACATAGAAACAAAAAGTTTGAAAAACATCGTTTTTTCTCGAAATTAAAAAAAAAATAGTGATAATTAAAAATTTGAGACCTTTTTCTGCATTTTTAGTGTAAAAGTTTCAGTTTTAATGAAATCTATACAACTTTTTACCCCAGAAAAGTTTTTTTTTTTGAAATAATTTCGGATTTATTAAAATTTTGACATAGAAAGAAAAAGTTTGAAAAATATCATTTCTACTTTTTTTGTCTATAATTGTAATTTTTAGTCTTTTTTAGAGCTACATAAACAGTTTTTTTTAAATCTGCGCATTTTTTTTACCCCAGAAAAGCAGTTAGTTTTGGAAAAATATTTTTCACAGTTTAGTTATTTTATTCAAATTTTAATCCGTTGACATGTAATAATGGGCAAAAAACATGAATTTTGCAATCTTGAACCAAAAACACAGCTATGGGGGTGAGATATGGGGGTGTTTTTTTTTTTTGTTCACTTACCTATATACACTAAATCAAATTTTCGGAACATCTCCCCCTCTAAATTTGGGAGGTCGGGTATACCCCCCTCTAAAATCCGAAAGGCTGCCTGCCTATTGGGTGGACCTCAACCTACCCTCCCCCTGTTCATCTATGAATAAATTTCAAAATCTGAATACATAGTGTACTCATTTAACCATACATAAACAAGGCGGCCTCCTGAAATGGGGAGGGGGGTTTAAGACCTGATTTAAAGGAAGGGGATTAAACCTCAATTTGGGAAGGAGGTTAAAATCAGACGAACACTTTTTTTATATACCAAATTGGTTTTTTAAAGTGTTTTTATTCATATCGTTTATTGATTTAAATGATTTAATTTAATTGAATTAAATTTAATTAAATTTAATTTAATTTAAATAATTTAATTTAATTGATTTAAAAAAAATAAGTTAAAAATCGCCAATTTTACGTCAAAACCACCTTTTTCTTATTGCATTTTTGAGCTTTTCGTTGCTTAAAACACTCCTTTTGTTTTTAAACTTAAGCTTAAAGGTAATTTAGAAGTAATTTTCAAGAAATTATTTCCGATATTAAAGTAGTAAAGTTCTTCGACCCTTCTTTCCCTCCCACACTTTAAGGAAGAAGAGAGTAAGAACAAGTTTTCGTTTGTATGCAAAGTTTTTCTTCCTGGGTTTAATATTGCATGTTTTTATTTAAAAGTTTTGGGCTCACTTTTCTGTTGCTTTACTTATATTTTGATGTGTCAAATAAATAAAATTAGCTGTAGAGAAAATTTATGGTGATACAAGTTACTGCGGTTTACAATAAAAATTGATTTCATGGCATTTTTAATATTTTTGTTATATCAGTTTTAATTTATAAAATATGACCAATGCAAATGCTTGGTGTGTTTATCCTTGAAGTAATTAATTACATTATGCAGTATTTGTTAGAATATATATTGATGTATTTAATTGATTGATCGTTTTCTATTTGTATTGATATTCTTTTATGCTTTTCTTTACTGATTATAGTGCTATATCTATTTACTTGTGTTCATTATTATGTTACAAAAACTGTAAAAAAAATAAAATATATTTCAATGTTTGCTAATTAAAGCTCGGAGCAGAATACATAGTGATGGGCAGTTCCGGTTCTGGATGTTCCGGCCAAAATTTGGAATCCCGGTTCCTGTTCCGGATTTTCGAAAAATCTCAATTCCGGCTCCGAAGTTCCGCCCATCACTAAAAAATAGGGTATGGACAATAAAAATAAAAAACAATAAGATATTTATACAAGAGATGTTCGTACCTTTAAATTAAAAACTGTAATTAAACTACGATATATTTCATTGTTTGCTAATTAAAGTTCGGGCGGATACAGATAAATATAATGCGTTTGCAATATTTCCTTTAAATCTTGACACTTGTAAAATAAAAACAAAATTTATCATGATAAAATTTAGCTTGATTTTAGGACTTAGATTAAAGAAAAAAATTAAAACATGATTAAAACTTAAGTTTTTTTAACAAATTTTAGTTTGCAAACGCAATTCTGAGTGTTATGGTGAATTAACACTGCGTTATGGTGATTTTACACTACTTTTATGGTAATTTTGCACGTCACAAGACCAACATTTATTTGTAAGCTACCATTAAAAATATTTATTTCTCTAATGAAGTGAACTAAGTGATGAAAAATTTTTAGACAAATTATTGATTCAAAAATTTATGACGTATTTGAATTCCCAACAGAATAATATCAGACATGAACAACTGTATTTTAACCAAGTTTGTCCACAATACGTAAAGTTTTAATAAATAAAATTCAGTTATTTTTTTACCACAGACGTATATTTTAATTTAATTCTTGAAGCTTAAAACCCTTGTTCTTGAAATTCTACCCTTTTGAGAAAACCTAATTAGTCGTGTTTCATGCAGCTCCGCTTTTCAAAGTTCCGGTACTCGGACCAATTTTTGCACTTATATTTTATAAATTAAAGCGTAATGCCATAGATTATTTCGTCAAAATTTTTTGTAAACACAAAACTTAATAAAAATGAGAAGTTTAATTTAAGGGGGGGAGCTCCGGAGCTTAAATCGACATGATATTAGATAATAAGACCGGTGACACACGTGTGTGTGTGCGTGTGTGTTTACATGTTTAGATGCGTGCGAGGATATAAAAAATAATAATTTTTAAGTCCGCATTTGAAAAACTGCCGAAATGCGAAAACTTTTCTGATAGCGTTTCAATTTAGAAAATTTCATTTTAGTTTAGAAAAATTCTGAACATAACGATAACATTTTTATTCTCTGATTTTTAAATTCGTGAGTTTCTTGAAGTTGGTGGGCTTGGTCTTTCAGGACATTCGCGGCGCTTGGTCTTTCAGGACATTCGCGGCATAGCGAAAGTTAACAATTGTGAATGCAAGGCAAATTAGCACTTTTATAGTAAATTGACTACATGTTTTTTTGCCGCTTTTTTGGGTAAAATAAATAATTCGATCACATTTTTTTGCTTTATGCTTTTATTATTACTGACAAGCTGGGTGTAAAAATCGAGTATAAGTACGATTATTATTAGAAATAATGTTTTTCATAGATATGTTAATTATTTTAAACAAACAAATGTTTACTTTACGATTTTTTAATAATCAACAAATATTGCTACTTGTTGCGTTTGATCAATCTTGGACACGTTAAAAATAAACTGTCCTTTTTTCCAATTTTCTAAACATGTGTTAAAAAATAAAACTAATAATCGAATATTTACGTCTTATAATTGTTTCATGCATAAAATGATTTTTTTTTTGTTAATTTCAAGGTTAAATTCAGCTTTTGGCTGGGGACTTTCACCCCGCACCCACAAAAGGTGGTACCTGGCGGATCCTTGAGCGATTGCCTTAAGAGCTGACTCTTGGATCAGAGTAATGAACCCAGCGAAACATTTGCAAACAAGGTTTGCAAAAAAAACGTCTCAGCTGGCGGGGGCCTTAGAAAACTAAGGGTGCATCCCCATGGTTCACTACTGGATCTTTTAAGGTTAAATTCAGCTTTTGGTTGGGGACTTTCACCCCACACCCACAAAAGGTGGTACCTGGCGGATCCTTGAGCGAATCCTTTAAATTTCAGCACTAAATATTCATTTTTTTAATCATTTCAATAAAATATATAAATAAAAAAAATGCAAATAAATTATTTAAAAACTTTTGAATAGGTTTTATTTTTAACAAACTTCTTATTTACTTAACAGACTTGCTTGTTTTTGTGAAGCGGCCCCAGAAGGTCCAAAATTATTAAAAATATACATTAAATATGAGATAACTAAGTATATACCCGAAACCATTATTCGCCGTTCATTTTATTATAATGACTTATTTTAAGTCAATGGTATCCTTCCTAGCTAGGGATCGACTGGGGCCCGCCCCCGGTTTTAATAAAATCTTGAAATTTATATTTTAAGATTTTATTAAAACTCTATTTTAATAAAATTTAATTATTAATTTAACTCTGTTATTTTAATCATGAGTCGTTTTTCTAAAAATTTGAAGAAATCTTGAGCATTAAAAACCATTTTGTAGATTTTATTTACAAGATTAGGGTTTGATAATAGAAGTCCATTCATGAGACGTAGAAAATAAATATTAGAGTTATTATAATATCATTGTTTATATCAAAATTATATGACCCAAGAAAATTTTTGGCTATGTGTACAGTAAATTTTTTAACTAAATTTAAAAGAGATATGATGCACATCTTACTGTTCGGCGCAAGCTACTTTCTGTGCACCCAATAAAAATTTTCTCGAACAGCGATATGTCGGTCGTACCCCAAATTCGTTTTTCTGACATGTTTACGAAATCGCCGCGTACAAAAAATTAGCAGAAATCGGTAATAATCCCTATTAAACTCACTTATGTGTGAGTTTTTCTATGAAAGTTTATTGTACAACTGGACATTTGTTTGGATTATATTATATTCTTAGTTTTATTTTTAGGTGTTATTGAAACTTTTTTAAAATTTAGTGATGTTAAAACATTTTTTTTAAATAAAAAAATTCAAGATTCAAGTTGATTTCTTGTTTTTATTTTAGAATTTTTAAATTTATTGCTTAAACTACACTGGTATTCATAAATTTTGTGCAGGGTCTATTCGGACGTCTGTTTGTTTTGGCAGGAAAACCCTGCGGAGTCAGTCCACTTTTTTTAGAGAGTTTAATATTTTTATACAGCCCAAAAGACACCATACTTGAATCTTTTAAACAAGAAATTAGTATGAACTGTTTGTATTTAATTTGGAAAAAGATTTTGAATAAAATTTGCTTAAAACATTAATTAATACGTGTTGAAAATTAACTATATTAAATACTGGACACAGTCTTAAAGGTGTACCACCCGGTACAGAGTTTTCTTGCCAAAAGTTACGGTCCCAGTTCGTATAAACCCGGTCCGAAATTGTAAGAATACTAGTAAAAGTGCTAGGTATTTAAATAAAAATAAAATTAGCTTTGAATTTTTATTTTAAAAAAATTTGGTAATTTAGTTTAAGGTTTTTATAATTAAATTTTTAATAAAAGTTAGCATATATATAACCCAAAAATGGTGAAAACCTAATTTTTAAACAAAAAATTTGCCAAAAATTCGAATTTGTGCGACTTTAATACTGAAAACCCGCCATTTGCTTCTATCTCATAGGCGCATTGTTGTTTTTTTTAAATTAGTTTTTAACGCAATTTTTAACACAGTGCTAGTGTTTTTCAGTGCATATGGAAACTTTTCTTCCACTTTTTTGTGAAATGCACTTCCAAAAAAAAACGGGTAAGGATTGACAGGAAGAAAAATCTCTGCGTAAGAAATCAGTGGTATATGCACAGAAAGTCGCGTGCGTTAGAAATGTTGCGTTTTTTCTTGCACAATTTTATTTAAAAACTTATGTATGATTGGAAATTTTCTTGGGCCAAATGTTTTTGACAAATCTCGAGAAATTACAAAAAGTAGTGTAAAATCACAAAAACAATTTCATTGCGAAAGTTCACGTCACATTTATTTATGATTTTTGGCTAAAAAATAAGATAGCGGATTAAAATTACTAAAACCAACAATTTGAAACAAGCTATAAAGCGAACATAGTCGCTTGTACTCGCAATAATTTAATTATTTTACCTTTTACAATTTAAAAAGTATTTTTTAATTTAAAAAAATGTGGTAATGAATCTTTAAAAATGTTCTAACAGTTTAAAATAAAAAGGTGCGTTTTAATCCCGCCTGTATGTTTAGACCGAAAAATGTGGAATAGAGGTATGCATCTGAAGTCCTAAAAAATATGTTTCTTCAAAATAATATTCTTGAAGACTAGCATTTTTTAGATGTAAAGTTACATTTCTACAATTATCAACATATTCGATTTGTTGTACTATAAAAAAATTTCGCTATTGTCAAATAATTTTCTATATGAGTACCAATTTTGATTTCGGTTCCTTTAACACGTTTTGTTTTTTATTCAAAACATACTCCTCGTATAAAAATGCTTTAACTCCTGCTCTATTTGTAGAGCATTCTTTAAAACTTATAAGAATGGTTAGTGGGATTAAAGATATAATTGCTTTAAACTTGAATATATTTGTATAGTGTACACTACTGTTGTAAAAAGTTGCATTACTTTTACTTAAACAAATAAAAGTAACGAATTTTTTATTACTTTTCCTTTTACTTTACTTTTAACCCCTTGGGATTTTTTTGACCAAAAACCGCTACAAAACTGCAAAAGATATATTGCGTCAGTCTTGCAGTGTGTGAAACACTGTGGCTCTCGACGATCGTTGACTAAATTTAATATTGAGCAGCAGTGGCGTGAAATCTTTTCTGCGGATTTGCAGCGGAATGAATACCAAAGGTTAGATTTCACTTACTTTTACTCTTACTCGGATTTTTTCCTACAAAAATTTAAATTAATTTAAGTAAAATTTAAGTATTTTTAACAAGTATGTAGATTTCCTATGGGCTTGTTGTAAAATGAGTCTCAGAAGAAATTTTTTTAAGCCGCTAACACGCTAAACACCATTTACTGTACTTAGACTAAAAACCTTAGAAAGAAAATTTATGCATAAAAATAGCAAAAAACTTTGGACCGGGGCTCTGGAGCTCCAAAAATCGACGTTTTGCTCCGTTGCAAAATTACTTTTATTATAATTTTACTTTCACTTTTACTTAAAAATAGCTACCGTTATACTGTTATTTTTACTTTACTTAAATTGAAATATCACAAATTACTTTTACTCTTACTTTACTTAAATTAATTTTTTTAAAAATTACTTTTTACTTTTTCTGAAAATAATCAAAAATCATTACTTTTTACAACCGTAGTGTATACTAAATATAATAATACAATAATTTTGGTTTAAAAGAATCGAAATATTTAAAAGTTTCGTGTTTTGTGAAAAAACTTTGTGTATTACTATTAGAATTTGTTTATTTGTGTATTAGAAAATATATATATATAATTGTGTATTTTTTCTACTTACACAAGTGCTTAAATTCTAAAATGTGACTATTAATTACCTAAAACAAATAATTTAGAGTAAAAAATTAGAATTTTTTAAATAACCATCAAAATTACGAATTCTGCTAAACTTTTAGCCTGCCCCGGCCCCGGCCCCGGTCCCGGCCCCGGCAAATCAAAATTTCTCCACCTTGGCCCCGGCCCCGGCATCAGCAATAATTCTGCCCCGGTCGATCCCTATTCCTATCCGTGAAATAAATGTTTTAGATTAAATCAAAATTGCTTGCATCTTTCTTCTAAA
Organism: Microlaimidae sp. YZB2_3; assembly: GCA_030248175.1. Classification (NCBI taxonomy): domain Eukaryota; kingdom Metazoa; phylum Nematoda; class Chromadorea; order Desmodorida; family Microlaimidae; species Microlaimidae sp. YZB2_3. The sequence goes on along the minus strand of JASAMX010030360.1, from coordinate 35,989 downwards.
TTCAAGTAGTATAGCAAATGTTAAGAGCTATCCTGACAAAAGAATATCCTTGAAAAATGCTCTAAGAATAGAGCGGAAAAAGGAGTGATTTGTCTCTGGGTGTATGTTTAGACAGAAAAGATGTCGAATAGTCTAAGATTGTCATTATGTGAACCATAGGAAATTTTCATTTTGTTTGGGCAGCCACGATAGTCAAAACCCTCCCATTTAAACGGAAATTGCTCAGTGTTAATAATTTATCTTTGCAGAGTTATAACGTTATACAATCACTTTTAGCCAATCAGTACTTATGAAAAAGAAGATCTTTCATCCATTTGAGATTATATTTTTCCCAAGCAGTAATTGGCAAAAAGTGATTTTATTAGCTCCTACCAAAACCATTCCCACAGAGCAAAGCATATGACGTGATCACGAATATGACATTTTGAGGGTCCTTAAAATTCCGACGTGGCTGCCCACTAAAAAGTTTTATACCAAATGATAATGATTTGTTTATATATTGAATTAATTACACAACACTGTTACATTTTTTCTTTAGTCTCATGAAACGTCAAATGAAAAAATTGCACAGCAATCTTTGACAAGCGCGAAATCGCCACTTTTTCAAATTTATAGTTGTTTCTTCCACATACAAATATAATCTTCTAATTGAAAAAGTGGCGATTTCGCGCTTGTCAAAAATTGCTGTGAGTATAATTTTTTTCAATTCACATTTCATGAGACTAAAGAAAAAATGCAACAATGCTGTGTAATTAGTTCATTGTATAAACAAATCATTATCATATGGTTTAAAAATTTTTCAGTAGGCAGTTCCCCAAATCAAACGAAAATTTCCTATGGTCCACAAAATGTGCATCTCAGGCTAGAGCACATCTTTTCTGTCTAAACATACGTCCGAGGAGAAATCGCCCTTTTTTCCGGCTTTATTCTGAGAGCATTTTTCTACGCTAAAGATAAATTTTATCAGGGTGAAAATAGCTTAGTGGTAAAATAACCACTCGTTTTTTGAGAAAATATCACGTGCAGAGAAACACCTGACGCAATTTAATAATAATTGGTTAATAATTGGTTACATAACCGCTGAAAACTTTTTTTTAAATTATTTTCGCTCGCGCATTATTCTTTATTTTTTCCTGGCGGAGAGCGCTTACGCCCTTAATTTCACCCGGAAGACTTTATAATATTATATTGTAAAATTATAATATTTACATTTTATTTTTAAAAACATAATTATGGGATTAATAGGACGTATATATTAGAGTTAGTTTAATGAAATTGATTGCGTCAATGCTCAATGTAATTTATCTTTGATTCTATGACACCATTTGAATAGATGCAAAAAGTTTTTTTTAGTTTCGTAAGTATCAATTTATTTATTTTTTCAATTTTCTGCTTAAAACGTTGAATACATTAGGAAAAATTATAGTCTTTGTTTTAAAAAATATCAAAATTTATGTTTCAAAATTTGAAATACGACTGTCAAGGGGCTTGTTTATCTCTCTTAAAGCGATTTACCCTTTTTACTTGAAATGATGCGAATTTTACTTGAAAATATAAAATTTTTTTCCAAAAACTGCTGTACTTTATAATCTATAATCGTTGTAAGTTAAGCTGCGATAGCAGGCAATAATAAAAAAAACTTAAGACTGGTTCATACTTATGTAAAAACGTCTTTTGGACAAAAAAATGGCAGCGCTCTTTGAAATATCTGAAATTATTTTAATATAAAATCGTTAACAGTGTTTATACAAAAACTTTCGTTTTCCAATTTGGCACTTGTTCCGAAATATCATGCTATGTATATACAGAATTCTGGTCATTTAAAGTGGACAAGCATTGGAGTTTTGATCAGTGTTTGTTTAAACGTGAAATAAGTTTTTTAACCACAACTCTCAAACTATTTCTTTAAATTTTTAATGTGGCTGGAAAAAATTTAGATTAACTCGGAAAAGTCAGCATCAATATAGGGCGGAGCTCCGGGTAACATTATTAACAAAAATAGATATCATGCTAAAGAACCGAGTAGTGGCGGTTTTGAAACCTGCATTCGGAAGACTGGAGGCAGGTAGGACGCAGGTAAAACTGCTTTTGAGTGAGCTAAAAAGCAGGGTGAAGGCAGGTAGGAGGCAGGTAAAACTGCTTCTGAGTGAGCTAAAAGGCAGGGTGAAGGCAGGTAGGAGGCAGGTAAAACTGCTTCTGAGTGAGCTAAAAGGCAGGGTGAAGGCAGGTAGGAGGCAGGTAAAACTGCTTCTGAGTGAGCTAAAAGGCAGGGTGAAGGCAGATAGAAGGCAGGTAAAACTGCTTCTGAGTGAGCTAAAAGGCAGGGTGAAGGCAGGTAGGAGGCAGGTAAAACTGCTTCTGAGTGAGCTAAAAGGCAGGGTGAAGGCAGGTAGGACGCAGGTAAAACTTCTTCTGAGTGAGCTAAAAGGCAGGGTGAAGGCAGGTAGGACGCAGGTAAAACTGCCTCGAGTATCGCCTAATGCCTAATTCAGCTTCCGAATTGCTGTTTTGTAAATGGAATTCTAACAATTAGACGGGGGTGCGGTAGATTGGGGGAAGCCGAATACTTTCTCTCGGGACTTGTTGACGCCGCGGCTAAAGTTGAGGATCCTCGTTTTTTTTTGCCCGTTCTCATTCTCGGACGGGCAAATGTCACCCATGATCGATGAGGCTATTTCCAACTAGCTCTTAAAAACTTTGTCATATCCCGTCCGAATCGCCCCTTATTCGGAAATTAGGTGCCGCGGTTTGGCAACCGACCTTTCAAGATCTCGCCGTTGATACGTTGGACGAGTTCCCGAATCCCCCTTCCAACCGTCCCCTTGTTGGGAAAACCGAATTTGACATATCCGAAGCTGTGATCCCGGTTTAATCATATTTTTGAAAAAACTCTTTTATTGTGTTTTTTGAAGGAAGTCTGAAAAACGAATAGCACAGGCGATTCGACAGACGAATAATTGTACTTTTTTTGCTTTTATAACCTGCTTTCAATAAGTTCGACTGGTTTATATGTATTTTTTTTAAACTCTTATACGCTTTAAATTGCATATGGTATTTCCGTTATATTGATGCATTAAAATATTTGTAGAAAGGAAGTAATTACATAAAAGTCTGTTTTATAACATAATTCAGTAAATTTAACAGTTGTTTAAACATAGCACAATGGAAACGTTAAAATCCGTGCTAACCACTAAAATTAAGTCAGTGCGATCACTGACTTATTATTAAAAATTATTTCAAAGCGAATGTACCAAAACAAATCATAAATTTGTAAAAAAAATGTAATTTAATGCTAAATTTAATTGATCAATAAGTGTTTTAAAATAATTCTGCACTTTCATTTAAGTCTGAACGGAATTAAAAATACCGAAACATAATATATTTTGAATTTGATTCGATAAATTTGGTTAAAACATAATCCAAACTTCGAAAACATTCCATTTTGGTTTGCTTTAATATTTATATTCACAAATTTTTTTAATATGTTAATTTTAAAAAATTCTTTATGATTACTGCCATGTGCAATAAATGAAACCTGTAAGTTTTGAACGAAAATGTCAAATACAGGAATTTTATGAACGGTAAATAAAATTTTGGTATATAAACGAATTTCAACAATACGATTAATGTTATTCAGCTATTACACTTACTAGAAAGGCTTGAGCCCTCCGGGCCCTTACTTTTCTAGTTTTATAGGCACCTTGCACTGGAACTCGGTTTATACATAAAGTATGCAATATACATAAGCGTCATCATAATGGATAATTACCGTATCTCCTACTTATCTTTTGTAGTATGCAGATCAACCGATCGAAATTTCGCGCGCTTTAGAAACTCCGACTACGAAAGATCTGCATACTACGAAAGATAAGTAGGAGATACGGTAATTATCCATTATGGTGACGTTTATGTACATTGCATACTTCATGCATAAACCGAGTTCCAGTGCAAGGTGCCTATATATCAATATCAGATATAATTAAAATAATATCAAAATTAATAATAGTACCGTTAACGTTTTGAAAAATAAAGCAAGCAAAAGGGACCTAAGAGCCAAGAAGCCAGAACAAAGGCGACAATAGAGTCAAATGGGAAATAATCAGGAAAAAAACATAAGAGCCTAGAGTACAGAGAACTGGACTTAAGAGCCTGACTTTTTAGGACCAAAGGGACAGAAAACAGGGACTTTAAAGCCTTTGACGGCGCTTTGTTTTTCAATAACGTTATATGGCGTAATTTTGCTAATAAACACATCACAATAATCAAAACCATAATAGGGCAGACCCCCTAAAATCCCAATTATAGCCGACACTCCCCTAAAATTTGAGGGTACCCTGGACACCTTTCCCCCTACCTAAAATTTGAGGGGTCCCACGTCCAAATACTAAATTTTGCGCGTTCATTTTCATTTCTTTTTGACGAAGAACGGTTCAATACAACCCTAATTTTAGCCGCTGGAAGATTTTAGTTTTAGTTTTTTGTTTGTTTGTTTGTTTAATGTTTTCATTACAGTTTTCCACAAAAAAATCGGGCAACCCATGGAATTCATAGTCGCAGTCTGCATTAAAATGCAGTCTTTTGAAATGTGTATTTCGTTTATTCTTTCAAAATAACTTTCTCAATTAAACAAAACACTTCGTCGCATAGAAGTTGCACAAATGATATTCTCTGAATTACTCAGCTGAGAGAAATAATATTTATTTGAAGGGAATAAATAAAATTCAAAAGCAATATTATGTAGACTGCAATTCGTCTTCCCGTAAATCGTTAAATTCCACGTTACAAAACAATTTTTTTACAGTAAATTCAAACTATATGATAAAACGTCAAACACTTATAAATCATGGACACAAAACTTTAGTTTCTCTAAGCAACCTAAACCAATTCCCAAAATTAAGCTCAATTTTAGCATAATATTTTTTTATTTAATGATGTGTTCTTGAAAAATGCCTCATACAAACCCAAATTTATTTTTTAAGCCTTTGAGTCATTTCCTAGATTAAACCATGTTTTTGATCTGCTTGGCGGTCGTGGTCAGTTTGCAAATTTGTGTTTTTTTTATTTTGATGTTGTAATGTTTTTTTCTGTAATAAATACTTTGACTTTGACTTTAAAATTAAACTTTTTGCGTCGAGCGTTTAGATCGAGACGGAATGCATTAACTTCTCAACCAAGTAGAAATCTAAATGAATATAAAATGCCGCATTAATGTCTATTTATTCATAATTGGTCTATTTGTTTGTTTTTTATATGCGTTTTTATTCATTTCTTCTGTGACAACGGACAAAAAATATAACTTTTAATGAAAAAGTCGTCTGTCAGTTTCTGCCTTTAATGTGCTCAGCAAATTCAGAGCATAAGGTTGATTCGGACGATTTCTTTCAAAAATAAATTTTTCATTCCCAGACAAGACACTTTCTACTCTTTTCATGTATAAAATATTACCCATTTCAAACTTGTTTATTTGGCATCCTCCTCGGGAATTGTGGTCAAGCAAGATCATAGGTTTACAACTTCATAAAATTCATTATTATGTATTAAGTATATAAGTAGCGAACTATTTAGGGCAATACATGAAATTTAGTGACAACAGTTTCACGGTACCACTTTTAAAACATGTACTCTCTAAACCAAAATAATAGTTTTTAAGTTATTACTTCATTGTTTTTGAAAAAAAGAAGCGGTAAAGTAATTCATTGTTTTTTCTAGTAAGTTTATACTTTTACAGAAGTAAAAAAATACGAACAAATAGTAAATATTGCTTTTTTAATAGTAAAAAAGCGTTAGTTAGAAGTCATTTGTGTTTCTACACTTCCGTATAAGTATAAACTTACTAGAAAAAACAATGAAGTACTTTACCGCTTCTTTTTTTCAAAAACAATGAACTAATAACTTAAAAACTATTATTTCTGTTTAGAGAGTATATATTAACCTCTCATAAGTTACCCAAACCAAAAAAAATAGATTTTGGTTTTTATTGTATCCGTTCCTGTGATAAATTTTAGCTAGCTACCTAGATTGTACCTATATATAACAAGGGTATGACATAAACTATAACATATTACTGATATTGTAGTGAAATCGGCTAAGCTGCTCGCTGACCTACTAGGTTGTACCTAGATATGACGAGGGTATGAAATAACATATAACATATTATTATTGATATTGCAATGAAATCAGTCAAGCTTCTCACTTCGAAAAATCAGTATGAGGCCCAGACGAAGACTTTTTTTCTTCCCTCATTTTCTGTTGACAAATGTTATATCTAAATTATTCGCAGGAGCTAGGGATGCCATCGAATAACCGGCGTATTATTTTAAGAACTTTATTCTGGAAGTCAACCAATCATCGTGAAGAGATTGCAAAAAATATTGAATATTCAAATTGAGTAAAACTAGTAAATGAGTAGTAAATGAACTGGTATCAAAAGTTTAATAGTCACAGATACTTTATATATAAAGATGATTATGTTGACGATCTTTAAATAAAAAAATAATAATTCAATAATTTTATGCTTTTGAAGTTATTGAAACGAGACCAAAAACCTATTATAACTCTAGCTCAACAAATCACTAGTCCAATAAAAACGAAAACATATTTCTGGTAATAAAAATAGGAAAAAAACACATTTTTGTTTTTTTGGAAATGGATTAGAAGGACTTCAAAACTGAAGGCTATTAACTAAAGTAAGGGAATTATGGCCCTTGTTTGTTTTAACAAAAATAAACCTGAGCTAATTTACACTTTTGCAGCTTTAAAAAATTTACGATTATTTTGATTTTAAGTTCCCACTTTTTGCGGAACCTTAAAGTTTATAATTACCACAACAAGGATAGCATTTTTTTACATTTTTATTTTTTTGCGTTTTCATATTCTTTTTGTTTTAAAATATATATCGTTTTTTTCTTACAATGCTAACAGTTAAACAAAGTTGATAGTTAAATAAAAAACAAAACCCCAGACAAATTAGAGCACAAAAAGTTAGCCAAAGAGGCTATTCATTAATTACACAAATAATCTAGATATAAATGGATGTGTTTTTGACGTTAAAACTCTTTCACATAAATTTTGTGTCAAGACTGCACTAACTAATTTTTTAACAACAAACGGTTCAATTGCTCATTGCTTGTCGCTTTTGAACCCATAATATTTCATTAAGGCGGGTCTCTTGGTCTGATAACAATGTTAGCACATCGCGTTAGAATTTCAAAATTTATCAGTTTTCAGACTGACATTGGGAAAAATATCAATTTGTCCCACTTTTGAAAGGCATACAGTGTATGTATTTAGTTAGGTAGTTCTTTTTCTATATCCTGTTGTTAAATAGAAGAATATAAACGTTTTGGAAAAATCTAGAAAATTATAAATAATAAACTATTTCTAAAATTTTTTAGGAACTTTTTAGTGAAAAGCATTATAGCTGTAACTTGTAGCCTAAATTAAAAAACTTAGAACTTTTAAATGATTTTTGAAATCGTCTGTCTGTATTAAATTTTTTCTTTGAAAATTTTTATTTCTTTTTAAAATACACATACATAAAAAACTATATACTATCAATTATTTAATAATAAAAAAAACAAAGATACAACACACACAAAGAAACTTTGTTTATGATCTTGCTACGAAGTTTTATATATATATATATATATATATATATATATATATATATATATATATATATATATATATATATATATATATATATATATATATATATATTTCACTTTAATTTATTCATTTGTAAATAATATTACATCCAATTTTTTTCATTTTCTATACTTTTTTCAGTTCTTGTCTGTTTTTATCAAGTATTTAAATACATTAATTACCGGTGTTTGAGACGTCGTTAAAAAATTACAGATATTTTAAACCAAAGTAACCTAAGTATATTTAACGCTAAAATTTTTCATTCGGATTGTATATACATATTCTAGCTCTGTTTTTTATACTTGCCACTTAAAAAAATTCTGCATACTGCATGCAATTCCTACATTGAGTGTGCACATAAAATACACAAAAAACTTATTTAATCATTTTCTAATTTTACGATTTAAAGGTCATTTTGCGATTTGAGATGTAGGATCTGGGATCTGGGAGACAAGTGTAAACGCTTTTTGTTCTGTTTGTACGAACGGCGTTCTTCATTTGGCGACGCTTTGTCATACTTGTATGAACTGCAGCCGATTTCAGTAGTGGAGTTTTTATTCTTTTTTAAAGTTTTGGCAGTAAAACTTATAGTTTATTTAAATTTTTATAATAATAAGTTAAATGTAGTAAAAAATTTTAAAACGTTTTTGATACTGTTTCATTAGAAAATTGATTAATGGATATGAATAAAATGAAAACAAATATTCCATTGTTTGCACAGAATTTTTGTTGTTTTTTTGCTTTCTGCAAAAATATATTAAGCATGTTATGACAATATAATAATTAATTTAGTTGTTTTTTAAATTTAATTTTAAACAAGTTTATAGCGTCTGAAACGATTGAAATCAAAAATAATTAAGTAATATAAAACTTCGAAATAATTATTTTGTTGTTTTTTTGGAATAGTTTTATGGATAAATAGAATATTTTGCATCAAAATGCAGGCCCTGTTGCATTTAGCGTTTTATATTCCAATTTTCCTTGTCGTTTTTAAAGAGATTTTGTGTTTTTATAAACACGGTTTCAGCCGTGGGAGCAAATTATTGAGAATTTAGTTCGCAGTACATACTTTGAAGAAGTACTATCCACGCGGTAAAAACACACCCAATAAAGAAATTGTGAATAAGCTAAAGGGCCTCTTGTTTTCGCCGGTTTATGGAATCCTTACGAATTGCTGCATTCATTTGATTTGGAATTGTTTTACAAAAATTTTTACCTTTTTTAAAAGTACCCTAGTGGTATTTCTTAAAGAGGTCGAAAAATTAGTACCAGGTGTGAATTGTTACCTCATATACATTTTTCAGAAATACTGTCTTATATTTGTAAGCTTTTAAATGTTCTTCATGTAAATTTTGTTTTTGTTTCGTATAGCCTATAGAAGGTATGTTACATTGTTTTTAAAATGGCGGTGGAAATCGATGATAAGTAAAATTTAAAATCGTAAAAACTAAGCTAAAAACAAAAAGTGCGTAATATTCTTTTAATTTTTGCATTCAAGATTTTATGAACAATTACGACGGTTAATTCAATGTACACAAAGGTCTCGAGAAGAATTAAATGTATATGGTATATGAAGTTGATGAACTAAAAAAAATGAGCATAAAACGTTTAGAAAACCAACTATTTTTCTTTTTTTTCAACATATTTCTAAAACAGGCGATTGTCTATATTTTTTACTCATTTTTTTTAGTTAACAACTGTTATATACAAATTATTTCCGTTTCTTCCCGAAACCTTTGTGTACATTGAATTAATCGTCGTGATTGTTCATAGGATAGGGTTTAATAAAAAAATCGACAGTTGGCAGATATATAAAAATTAAACAAGGTTTTTGACTTCATCTAAGAAATATTGTTTAAACGATTAAACAGCCACCTTTTTGAATCAGTTTCACAAAATATATGTAAGTGGACCGCTCTTTTTATTCTACGGCTTCTTAAATTTCAGACAATGTTTTTCTGCGCGCATTTATGGGTTTTATTTGTAGCATAATTGTGATAATTTTTAAGTTTAAGTATACAAATACTAAAAGTTCCTGTCAAACGAAATAATTTAAATCTTAAATAAATAATTGTTTCACAATTTACGATTTGTTAAATTTTAATTCTAAATTATTTTTAGCTAAAAATGAAATATTTGCTACATATATGAAGAATTATATAACGGAAATTTAAATGTAGAGAAAGATATTGAAGTTGATTTTGCACATGATATTAGTAAAGGGAGGGGGAAGATGTAAAAACGAACACAAAAAATACTCGAAAAATTTTAGGTGAAACAGTTTTAACAAAAATACACATAAAATGGTAATTATAATATAAAAATTGAATGAAACATAGAATAAACTGAGTAATAGTTTATAAATCTATTAATAAAGCTTACATTTTTGTCCAATTTAACTCCTTTATTTCACCGTTAAAAAAACTGATATGCCGATTTTACGCGCCGCTGATGCGAAAGTCGAACGAAAGAACCCGCTAAAATTAAGTTTTGAAGCAAAAACAAGTTTTTTATTTTAGCATAGAAATTACAAATAAAACATTCTGAACAAGACTTTTAAATTTAAAAAATGTATTGGCAATCATTGTGATGTCATTATTAAAAAAACGTATGATGTCATTAAATTTTCGTGTTTCGAATTTTTCTTTGGTTTCTATGATATGCGAGAAGTTCTTCTATACTCCAATTTCCGTCTGATAGTTTTTAATTAGGATTGCTTATAAAAGCTCTTACCTAAAAATTACGTTGCTTTAACTTGCCTGCCATCACTGATGTGACAAAAGAGAAAACATTGTAAAGACGAAATCTTTCCAAAATCGTGGCGAAGTGCGAAATTTTTGCTGTGGAAATAAATTTGTCCATAATAATAATAAGAAGTAGTGTTGAGTTTTACGTATATTGTATAAAATCAGTTAGCCAAACTGACGGTATTGGTTTCTTGTTTAATTCAAAAGCAGTTCAAAAAGTTTTAAAAAAATACATATTTTAAAATAAACAATATTAACAGGCATCCAATTACTTTCATTAGCCAATCACTTTCAGTTAAAACCGCCTATCACGTTGCATAATAATTAAAACATGCTTAAAACACACAGGGCTTGTCGACTTGCAGGGCCGTGCGCCAACTAGAAGCGGCCATTATACAGGCACAGAGAAATAATGAGTGGCCCTGAACGGGAATTTGATAATTCCTGTGCTTTACACATAAAGGCTGGTTCATACTTCGTCTAAAGTTTCCAAAGGATAAGTTTTGGACAATCTAAAAGTCATTTAGAGGTTGTCCTTTGGACGAAGTATGAATGTTACGTGAAATATTGTTTTTTGAACAGTCCGCAAAGTGTCCAAAGAAGTGGCCACAATCAAAATGTCCAAGGAACAAAGTTCAAAAGACATTTTGATGGCTGTTTTTGTCCTTTGGATTTTTGTTCTTTGGCCTTTGTCCTTTGGAGACTTTGGACGAAGTATGAACCAGCCTTAACTTGCCGCACTGTTCATATTTAAAATTTTTTTTCTAATAATAAGAATAATTAAAAACGCAAAAGATTACTATTTTAAAAATATAAAAGTTATAAAGAATATTTTTTCGAGTTCGCGGGAAAATATTTTACTTTTTTGTCGAGCTAAAGACATACTACCTTTATTATTAAAAGCATCCAACTGGGAGACGGGGTGGTTGCTGTCACCGTAGCTTAAAAGTGCGGTGCGGAGCTAAACTTTTTGTCTTCGATTTTAATAATTTTTTGCGAAAAGCTTACCCCTGCCCCCAATAACCCACAAAAACTTTTTCAACTAAATATCTTCAATGGTTCACAAGTTATGAACCACCGAAAATGGCGTTTTTTCACAATTTTGTACGTGAAAGATTGCTTAATGGGTATAAAGATTTACGTTACAAATTATGCACTCAAAGAAAGCGGATTTTTTTAATTTAGTTTGATACCTTGATCGTCAAAATTTGTGCAGTTTTTGTCGAAATATTGCGCTTTCCGTATAAAAACCCGCGATTTTTTTGTTAAATACGACGGCAGTGATTTTATGAAGTTTTCACACTCTTTTTTTCCTGCACTTCGTGTTTTTAGCGAAAAAATCGAAAGTTTTTTGTACCAGAAACGCAATATCTCGACAATTATCGCACCAATTTTAACGATCAAGGTATCAAAATAAAGTTTAAAAAAGTAGCTGCTTTTTTTCAGTGCATAATTTGTAATTGAAATCGTTATACTCATTAAACAATTCTCCATTTACAGAATTGTCGAAAAACGCCATTTTTGAGGGTCATAACTCGTAAACCACTGGAGATATTTTGTTCAAAAAATTTTTGTGGGCTATTGGGGGCAGGGGTAAAGTTTTCACAAAAAATTATTCACATCGAGGACAAAAAGTTTGACTCTGCATTGCATCCTTAAATGAAATGCTCCTTAAATCTAAAACACATGGAGTCATAAATACTCGTGTTTAAAGGTGAAGAAGGTTTGGCTTGGAATTTTGAGTTGCAACTTGTAAACAGGAAAAATAAAGCTGATTGAAACTAACTGAAGCTGATGATTTTGGCTTATAACGGTATAAGCTATAAAATAAAGTATAAACCTTAGCTATAATAACCCTCATAGTTTTCGTTTAATTTTTTATTCACAGTTGGAGTAAGCCCAGAATAAATTATGACGTGCATTCACTGGCAATGTTTTGACGAAACTATCTTGCTTTTAGAGTTTCAGTTATCATTTTTTGATGTACTTTTGTTAAGGTTATATAGAAGGCGCGTACAAATTGATTGCCTGATTAGCCAGTCTATGTTTGTGTATGTTCTCTTCTTTCAACAAAATAAACAATAAATAAAAAATAAAGCAAATAAACCTATAAAATAGACAATTTTTGTTTATGTTTCTAAATTTTCATTTTTCATGGCTTCAAAAACCTAATATTTGTTCCATTATTCAATTTTAATTCTACATTAAGCTAAGATTGTCAAATCCACGCTTTAAACTTTGAAAGATTCTTGACAGATAATGAACTACCGCAATTAACTTAGTTTAAAACCCTTTTGTATCTTGTAATTCATTTATGCGTTTATATTCTGTGTAACCTAGGAGCACGAGACAACAAAAAACGGGTAAATATTTTTTTAAATATTTAAAACTGGTTGTTTCTAAAAAGATATATTCAACTAAAATAAAACGTAGTGCTATGTTTTTTTTAAATATTGAATGAATTAATGAAAAAACCATGGAAAAAGCAAAAGTTAGTAGCCACAACAGCCAAAGAGGCAAAAAACCAACAAGAATATTTGTTCATTAGGTTTTAACCTTTTGGGATTTTTATCACGGCTCGGACGCGGAGTGCATATTGCGTCCACCCTGGTCAAAATTCATTGTTCTAAACGGAAGGAATCCCCTGCGCATCAAGGACACCGCGCGCATAAAGGGACGCCCGCATTTATGTCTAATAACGTGCCGCGCCTTTCTAATAACCGACCCGCGCGGCATTCTTTTAGCCATATTCGCACCTTCATTTTGAAGCCCTGTTTATCCGCTGCTCCTCCGAAAACCTATCCCGCGGAGCAAAACATATATGACGTGATCACGAATACTGTATGACATTTTAAAGCTAAAAAATTCTGAGGTGTCCGGATGCTCAGTGTAAAAAATCGGGCGGTAGCGAAAGTTGCGAAACGATTTAATAGTGAGTTATTCTGGCGCGTTTCAGACGCGCTTTTTCCCCATATAATACCAAAAGGTTTAACAAAAATATATTTTTTTACGTTTTAAATAGTTTAAAATAACCCATTCACGTGGCATTTCATACATATCAAAAATAGTTTGCTACTTTGTATAAGCAAATTGTTACAACTGCAAAGGTATTGAAATAAAAATATACGTAACCTTAGCTGTTACTATAGCTTTTTATAAAACGTGTTTGATATAAAATAGGCAGTTTGCTCGATTTCAGCTGTTGACTCGAATATTAAATAAAAAGAAAAGTGCTTCGGTTTCTCTTTGATTCGTTGTTGGTTGGATTTTTTAAAGCCTGGGGGTTCCTCTAAAACTGTGGGGCTCATACCCGGAGGATAGCGGTTTACACCCCGCGGTTAACATTAGCGCAATCAAAAACCAGCTATAGGTTTATTTGGACGCTTTTTCCAGCTTGTTTATGTTACGCCCTTCTGTTTAAAATTACGAGCGCAGTAGGGCTGTTAAACCAATTTTTTAAAAGAAATTGCCACTTTTTTCCAGACTTGATAAAAATCTTTTTAGAATTTGACCGTTTTATTTATTCACCTCTGGCTCTATGAGTGAAAAAGGCCAAATGTACTTAACGGATTATATTTTTTTCTTAATTATAGGGTTGGAGCTTTTGTAGTCATTAAACAAAACTTTTGTAAACATTGTCAGTGGTTACTTTTTTATTTACTACTTTTTTTATAAAACTTTGTTGTAACGTAACGTTTACACCTGAATAAAATATGCCGGTGTGCCCACATTGAGGTTTTACAAATACGAATTCGTCTTAATATTATAGAATTAATAGCTTTTTAGCCTTTTTTTGTTTTAATGAACAATTTAAATTTGTTGATTTTTGTTTTTTACCTATTGTTAATGTTATTTATGGTTTTTTCACCAAAATTTTATCTAAAACAGTTTTCTAGTAAAAAGGTTGTTATCGAGAGATTCAAATGGCTGATTTAGTCATTTTCAATTTAAAATCTAGTAACAAATTGTTTGAAGAATCCTTAGAGATAGTCATTAAAGCTTCAAAGTTGTTTTTGGGGCGGGAAAAGTCAATACTATTCAGGCAACAGATATTTTTTACTCCATTTGATGTAATTGTTGTGTTGGGATTTTTCAATATTAATGTAATAATATAACTTTAAAATTAAAAAAAATAGATAAACGGTCCAATAAATTATTATTTAGTATAATATTTTTCAGTTTTTAAATCTGCATTGAAAGACACAAAGCATTAAATAGTATCTAAACTATATTATTTTTGCATATCGGTTAAAAGTCCCGTTCTCCAAACAATCGTGTTTTCTGATTGGTCATTCTGTGTCCTGATAAAACCAATTTTTTGAAAAATTCTCCGTGTTCTTAGTTTTCCAAAAATGATCAAAAAAATCATGATCACAAAAAAATTCAAGATCATTATTAGTTTGATTTGAATTGTGCAAAATAAAATTTTATACAGTTTAGCGCTTAGATTGAGTGAAGGAAATCAAGAAAAGCAATACCGGTAAGTAATCATTTTATATGTGAATTGAATTGAATTTTTTGAATTTAATTTTATTTTGTTAAAATAACAGGAAACTACATAAGCTAGTTAAAACTGCACTACGTATGTCCTTTGTTCAAAGATTTATTCTTATTACCGTAAATTACAGGAATAAGTATTCAATCGAACCATGGAACAGAAAGTAAGGCAGCAGAGATTGTTGAAATAATATAACTTTATTTGCTGTTAAAAAGACTTTTGAATTTGGCTAAAGATGTTAATTGACTGGTTTTGTTACATAACTTGAGTTAATTTGTCGCGACGCGCTTGCTTTTTATGTCTGTTACAATTTTTACATTAACATTTAAAACTGAATCAAATACAAAACACTTTAAAGAGAAAAATTTAAAAAAAAATAAAACAATATTTATAATTTTTGCATTTCAATTATCATGTTTACTTATTTTCTAACTTGAAAACAAACTAAAACCTTGTAAAAAATCGAGGAAATTGGGTTATTATTGATTTCAAAACAAAAAAATTGAACAAAACAAGAATATGAATAATCCAAAATAGAAACAAGCACATTTTTTTTGTCATTTCACCGGAAAAAAACTGGTCTTTGCTGAACTTATCAATATAATGTTTAAGTGGAGAAAATAGTAGCAGTTTTTTCATTGTAATTGTTATTTTCGATTTTTCAATTACACTTCGCATTTTATTCAGATTTAATTTTTGAGTTTAGGAATTTTATTTTTGTTTGTCTTAGCAACAGTAGCAGCAACTTTCGTTTTTTGACCAATAAACGAGCAGTCAAAAACCATAGTCAAGCAAAAAAGAGCAGCCATCATTTTTGATTTTGGATTAAATTGATTGACATGTGTAAAATAGTATAAAATAAATAAGCACTCGTGCAAAAAGAAAAAAAAACAAAGTCCAGTGTTCGGTTACAAAGTCTTTAGAGCTACAAGCAGGAAGCTTGGAATCATCGAAAATTTTTTGTAACTTTGAGCCAAAAAGAATGGGATCTTGGAACCCTTAGGAAAAAATTGGTATGGGCTTAGATTTAGATTTTGCTTAGACTTAGGTAAACGTTTTAGCATTTTTACTGTCGGCTCCAAGTTCCCCACTTTTAGTTCCAAACTCCTAATTTTGGATTTAAAGTTCCAGTTTCTAGTTCCTTTGACTCTAATGCCCAAAAGCTAAAGTCCAATACCAAACCGAAGCCATTGAATATTTCTTTTGGTCGTTCATATTTTCACACTTTAAACAAAATATGATCCAGATTTAAAATGTAATTGACATGTTTTGAGAGGTTAAAATTTGCTAGATTAACACAACTTACGTGTTGTTTTGTTTAAAATTAAAAAGATTTCACTTGTACATTGTAAATTCACGAATTTAGCAGCAATAAATTCAAACACAAGGCAAAACAAACAAATACAACACATGCACTTATTTTTTGAAATATAGTGTTAAGGAAAAAAGGTGGTACGGGCACGGGGTCTCTACAGCCGCAAGTAGGGAATGTGGAGCCACTGGAAAATGATGGGAACTTTAAGCTCTAAATATAACACTCGTTTGGACTTAGGCTTATACTTAAATACTTAAATACATAGTCACTTCAGAGTGTCGGTTCCAAGTTCCCCATTTACGGCTCCAAGTTCCAACTACAATGGCTCTCCGTTACAAGATTTCCAAATCGACAAAATATTTTTAATATCATTGTTAACACATATGACGTCAATATTGAACAGAAGATAATGTATGGTTCCGAGTTCACATCTTGTTTTTATGGTTCTAATATTGCAATGACAATGATCTACCTATCTTTTTGCCTGTAATATAACACCAAAAATAGTTGCAATTCTACATAATTAGTAAAAATTTAAGATATAAGCTTTAAAATAATATTGCAGGATATGTCCAAAAATTCAAATACGTTAATTGTTGGAAAGATTTCCTTAGTGGAAAGTTTTTTTATTATTTATTGTTTATTATCAATTTGTTGTAGCGTTTAAGATAAAGTGATTTTGACATTTTTTAAAAGCATTTTATAAAATTAAATTACAGTAAATATCAGACCAACTTTTAGCTTGATTTCAAAGTTTTCCTTAGGTTGTTTAAAAAAACCGGGGTTTACAGTCCATGGTGAAAGTTGTTAATGGTTTTATCATGATAAACTCATGATTTTTTGACTTTTATCATAATAAAATATAACAATTTTAATTTGAGGCGTGTTCTTAAAAAATCCATGATTTTAATCTGATTAAACAATTAAACCAAACCAAAATCAATTTGTAAATCTGATGAAGTATATAACAAAAACATCTGTTGTTTATTAAAGATTTTAAATCTAATTTGTTCACGTTTTTTGTAGCATGAAGTGTTTTCTACGAAGTCTTTAGCACGTTCCTAATATTTTATTTAGTTTATCTCTAGAACATTTTTAAGCATCAACAATAATGTATCTCCTACAAACTATTTTTTTCTAAGTAATTTTTTCGACCTATTATAAACATAAAAAATTGTGGGTTCTCTTTCCTATCGCAAAAGCATATTTCGTTGAAAATTAAATACCTTTAAATATTTTTTACAATTTAAAAGAAAAAACTAATCAAAACAATAGCGAAATTCATGTAAAGATTTCAGCGGCTTTTAAAAAATCCCAAAAATCCCAAAAAATTACATACAAAAAACCTATTATTCATAAAAAATTTGAAAATACTCTAATTTGCTTTATCATTCTTGATACATATTTCTGTTAATTTTAAGGGAATTGCAATAATTTTTTTTTTCGTTTTTTATTTTGTGGTAGCACATTAGGACTCACAATTTTCATATGCTACTCCCCCCTCGAGTGGGTGTATTATGATTCCTAATACATATACCTGGATTTATGTTTTTAGCAAGATTTTGTTTTCCTAAAAATTTTTAACATTTTGTATGCTTTGGTAGAAACTTATATCAGTTTTTTGTCGTCAAAAAATAACTAAGTGTTCTAAACGAAGTTTTATAAGCTATTTAGAAACGTTCCATTTCGTTACTCAGCTACATTGGCTCAATATTATTTCCGTTCCGTTATTCAACATCACTGATCTGCAAAAAATAACTTATTCAAAGCTATGCTATTTTGACTTTTAAAACAATTTTTCGAGACCTATAGTATTTTTTAAGCAATAAGACTTAAATTGAATTTAACTATTCATTTAAAAAAATAATTTAATTTATATTTTAAATATAAAATTACTTCGGTTTTATTTGAGTTTACATGTAGTTAAAAACACAGGAAAATTATTATAATTTTTTTTAATCTGACTCTTATAATTCATTCCTAGTTTTATAGACACTCTTCTTACTTTTATTTTTACCAAAATTATAATATTGATGGAAAAATAAAAAAAACAAAACATTTTCTTTTTGGGCTCGTGACACACTTCGTCTAAGGGACAAAATCAAAACTTAGATTTTAACTAATCTATACATATAAGCGTTTTTTTATTTTAAAAACTTCGTAAACTTAAACGCCAAAATTACAGAAAAAACAGTTTTAAATCACCCAAAAACGAATTTTTGAGTTTTTTTTGAAAATTTTGGACGAAGTATGAACCAAGCTTAACTAACAATGCTCTTAGTCTTTACCGTCTAAACTCCCATTTATTACTATAAGAAAGAAATAAGAGAATGTCTCCCTCGAAACTTTAATGAAAGTAACATGGTTTATTATTTATGAAGTCGACATTTATGAAATAATCGAAATATAATACGTGTAGCTTTTTGAATATCAGTCAGAAAGAATGAAACTTCTTTAGAAAGTTATCATTTTTTTGCAAAAACACGTAAAATATTTTAAATCCGTAATCGCTAAATATATCAAAAGTTTTTTAAACATGCAGTTTTTTTGCACAGAAAAGTGTCCCTGGAAGCAAAAAATAATTTAAGCGAGAAAAATGTTAAAATTCTGTTTAAAATATTTTTATTTAATAAAATGTTCTGGCAAAATGCTAATTTTTTCCGGTTTTTTTTCCTTCGCCAAAGTTATTTGGGATTTATTATTCGTTTGGAGTTACATCTGGAAGATCAAAGCTCGCAGAATGTTGTAGAACCTACCCCAAATTCCCCATTTTTAGCGTTTTTTGATACTGGGAGCCCCCCCCCCCCCAAATTTTAAGTGGGAGGATTCGGCAGTTTGAGATTTTAGAGCAATCCCCGAACCCCCCCCCCCTTCGTTTGCCCACCTTTGGCTTAAATAAACGTTAAAGAATTTAAGTTTTAAGCTTAAACTTTTTTAGTTCCAGTTTAGGTTTAGGTCTTAGGTCTTAGGCTTAGGTTCAAAATAAAGTTTTTAAGGTGTTGTAATTTTTACTTTGACACACCTGATGGCATTTGGGTTTAATATATTTATATAACTGGCAATTCATCTCATATTTAGAATAATTTTCACTGTTTTAAGATATTAATATTAAAAATCCAATATCTACATAGTTGATGATACTTTTAGAGAACAAAAACAATATATTGAACGAATCTAATTTTATTAAGAATTTTTTTATATATCTCAGTGTTTTAGTAGTATCAGTTTCAAGCATTTTCAAATAGTTTCAATCATCTTAGCTAAAACTTCTAAGTTAGTAGCAATGTAATTTAATTGGCAACATCGTTTAAATTTTTCAAATACTTTAAAAATAAACTTTTTGTTTCTTACCATTGTAGCTGTAGACCAAAGACAAAAATTGATCTTATTGATTTTTAATATGGGGCATAGTTTCCAAAATTTTGTTTTCCTGTTTGTTTTCACGTGATGCCTAGATGTAGAGTAAGTTACTGTTTTTTGGCCAAGCCTTAATTTCAGTTACTAATTTAGTGTGTTAAAAAAACTTCGGAAGCGATTTCGCAAAGAGCGAGGTAAAAAATGAATTGTTATAAAATATAACTAATTTTACCTGTTAAAATTTCATTTTTCAGTTTCTCGCAAAATTTAGCTGATTTTTAGATTGTCTCAAATTTTATTTTAGCTTGTAAAAATATGAAACTATATTCATTTGACAAAAAGTTCTACAATTGTTTAAATTTTTTTAAAAATATTCCCTCATGTTTTTTTTGCAACCGATTTTAGTTTATCTGTTAAAAAATTGAAAAAAAAAAACAACCCAAAAAGTGGCTGAAATTAAGTCCTTTACCCCAAATTTCCTATTGAAAAATTCGTGATAAAAATCTTATTTTTAATGTCATACACAGTTTTTTTAATTATTTTCATGACGTTTTTTAAATTGAGTGGATATATCACTGCTCATTTAAGAATTTTTTTTAATGAATGGGTGTTTATAATAAAGAGAGCCAGCCAATGACTAACTAGTAATCAATAGTACACGGATGTTAATAAGATTTTGTAGACAAGGAAAAGTGAGAAGAAAGCTAAAAGTTTCAGATTTTTTTAACTTCTAGCAGTATTAAATCAATATATGGCCACTTTTTACTAGATTTTAACCACATATATCTCTTATTTTTATGTTTTTTTACATTTAGTGTTTTCCCTGGGTAAAATTCATTTTTATGCTTTCAATTGATGATTATCTGAATATAAGAAATAACATTACTAACATATTTAACTATACATTAAAACCCCTAAGAAAATGTCGAATATTTAACTGCAACCGGTTAAAATATTTCGTATAAGAAATCAATCTCAACTGTCAATATGTCAAGAAGAAAATACGATTCGCTGGTAGCTTTTTGAAAATATTTTTTCCAAATTGATTTAAAACTTTTAGATTATCCCAAACAAAAAAGAGGATTTTTGGGATTTATTAAAAAAAGAAAAGAAGCCTGATGTGACGATTAAAATGAATCTATTGTAATTAAAACCGGTGTTTAATTAAAAGGTCATTATTATGAACTGTTGCAGTTACGAGATATTGAGAAATTTGGCACATGAAGCGATACAGAATATATAATATATATCAGAGGGCACGTGTTAAGCAGTCGCACCGATTTTACATTTTCTGAATTGATTTTGTCGAATAAGCAAAAAATACCTTCTTTTACCGAATACAGATAAGTGTTGCCGTTGTGTTTGGATTTTAATTTTAACGCCCTCAGTTGAAAACGCATGACTGGTAACTTGGACGATCGCTTATTTTGAAATCGCTTCCAGGGGCTTTTATCAGAAGATTTACACAAGAGCCTTTATCGAGTGTTCGAATGTCGGTTAAAAGGCCGTTCTATTTCCTAGTTGTAAATTTATGGCGCTATCAGCCTATATTATCATAATTCATCCTCGACTAAAATATATCACGTCTGTGTAAGCGAAATGTCTTATTTTCCAAAAGTTTTTGATTCTCCAACCAAAACTCACCTACTTCATGCCAGAACGAAGGATGGCGAAAAACTTGACAGGTGACGGGTTTTTTAAAATTCCTTTTGCCAAGATTTTAATGGTTTTGAAATTTTAAAATTTATTTTTAGCAAGTTTTAAAAAATGTTTTTAAAAAATATTTATAACTTCAGTTCAGAGATAAAAACTTCTGAAGATAAGTGGTTTGTATTTTGAAAAAAAAAAACACTATTTAAACTGGAGGTACGGAGTTTTTAAAACCTAAGTAAGAAATTTAGAGCCACAATTTTTTTTTTTGAAATGTGAAACCGCAAAAATTATAGTTCAGTAAAAAAACTGGTTTGTGTTTAAGTTTAAAAGTTTGAGCTTTTTAAATCCCTAATTTTCAGCTCAAAGTTTCTCGGCTTTAAGTTACTCTGAAACTTGATTTTTCTTTGTTTTATTGAAATTTTTATTGTTGTAATCAATGGTTTCAAATCATATAAATTTTCAAACAAAGTCATAAAAATAATTTTGTAGTTTTGTTTTGGATTATGCGCTTGTAATTATTCCGGGTCCACATTCTAACGTTCTGGATTGAGATTAACCTGTGTTAAATTTTTTGTGTGCTAAAGTATGCGCAAAGAAAATAAATATTACCCAAGATTGTTGAAGGGCGTTATGTAAAAGACGAAATTCCCGGGAACCCTTAAAAACAAACTAAAAAAACCAAAAATCTTTAAAAAGCGTAAAAAGTTAAAAATGCCCAAAAATTTAATGCTGAAATTTTTGTTGTTCAACATCCTTATACATAAGTCTTCTTTAAAACGCACTACAAAGCTTAAAAATTCAGATGAACAGCTTGTTATTTTAATTGTTAATTGCTTTTAAAGTTAAAGCTGATGACAACTCAATTTTGCGCAAAGATCCGTGAGCTTAATGCCAATGATATTAAAACCACATTTAGGCATACGGAGGAATCGACAGCGCAGTGCAGTAGAATTTACTAAAAGCTAAGGATGCAAAATGAACCAAAAATAAATTAACGTTAAGCTCCTAGACCCCAGCAAGTTCTAATATTGGCGCTTTTGTGCAAAAACCTTAAACACCCTTGGTGGTTTGTATTTGTATTCAATTGAAATTAAAAACCATGATTATTTTTAAATAATTTTATTGTAAAACAGCTACAATATTCTAATTTTTAATGTTTTTATGAATGATTAGTTAAGAATATTTATGAAAAAATAAAAATTGCATTTAGCATGTAAAACCCTAAATCTTTGATCTTTGGTCAATTTTTCGGATTATTTTTGACTTTCTTTAATTTCTCTTTAACTTCAAGTTTGCACTTTTATAATTTCACATTTATAGATGATTGAATGCCCGTTCAATGTAATAAGCAGACTTTTTTCTTGTTCTCAAACCAAATTTCTGTTTATTTGCATGCATTATTATTCCTTTTTCCTTATTATTATTGAAAATTCTTGCATAAATTCATCTTATAATTTTTTTGAGGGCTACCTTCAACTTCGGGCGCTGTATGAGAGTTAATATTTTACCTTTTATTTTTTTAGGGTTCTTCCAAAATTCTTATTTTCGTCTTGATACGCCCCCCCAAAACTGACCCCCAAAAAAAAAAAAATGCTTGAAAAATTTTAAGAGTCTACCGATTATTCTGTACATGAAGGATGGAAATTTCAAAACAAATACTTATAAAAGAAGCATGTTTGGTTGCAAGGAAAAAATTATTTTTTTTTCCGAATCAAATGACCCATCATTATGTCATTGTATAGATTGGAATTATTAAACGTTTAAAGAAGCGCTGTCATTAAATTAAGTACCCAGTACAATTTTTAAAATAAACGGATTAATGAAATTTAAATGTTTTTGTAGAATTGGTAAAGAAGAAAAATATGAAATTTACAGTGATAGTTTTTGTATTAAGCATACAAAAGTTGATCTAGGTTGTTAGTAGAAATTTCGATTTGTGATATTTTTAACTCAGAATAACATGTAAAAAATAAAAAAAAGGATAACAACGACATAAACGGGCTATTTTTGTAAAAATGTGGAAAAAGAGTATAAAAATACTGCTACATATAGTTTTTTCTCAATAAAATTAGGTGCCTATTAGAAGGGGAGATAGGTCCTTCACAAATAAAATTACGTTGGGTTATGTGTTTATTATATCTGCATTTTGCATTGAATTTCTTTTACTATAGATTCAATTTTCTGTTTTCATATATTTTCGTTCCAAATATGTTCCTTCTTTTATATCTGAAAAGTGCAGTGATTACTGTATTTCTCACAGTCCGCAATACTAGTATGTATTATACTTAATTCTTATCTATAAATTTTTAGGCCGAGTTGCCAATAGAAAAAAAACCGCCAGGGGTCGGTGTACTAAACTCGTGGGAACTAGCAGGTGCTATTTTAGTACGTTCAAAGTTTTAACTTTTATAATGTTTTAATTTTTCGATTTTTTAAAGAAATATCATCGTATTCTCATTATCATAATTTTCCCGCCGCACGCACTTTTTTTCTTGTTTACAGGATACTTGCTAAAAAAGGGATTTAAAAGATTGTTTTGTGTTATTTTAGAAAAGCCGAGCTCATATCGGCCGAAAAGTTCAGTGCCGCGCGGCGTCGATTTGAATAGCAAATTTTTTCCAGTTACCGCGCCAGCGGCAGCCCGGTTTCGGTGGGGATGGCCGTATTACGCGCGCCAAGCAAGACGCGGGAGTTCGTCCTCACCAGGCTCCTACACCGGGACGCTGCACCATTCTAGAAACGAAATTTTTTTCTCAAAGTTGGGCCCTGGTTTTCGTCCGGCGGCGGGCGCAGCCACATACGGCTGTTTCGCTAACTAGCTTCCCGCCTACCTGGAAAAAGACCGCGTTCAAGATGCTCAAAGCGGTGCCTGAAAACGGGCACGGGGTTTCTGAGTGTAAGTAGGAAGCCGAAGCCGCTCCACATTTTTACAGAAAGTCTAGATGCAGAATTAGAAAACATCTCGCGTAACCCCTGCATTTTTATTTTTCCGTGTCTATTTTTCCGAAGCTCCCACTAGGTAAACCAAGCGGCATGTGGTGTTTTTCTACATATAACCACGGTCTTTGATTTGAATAAGACCTATTTGTCTCTGCGCTTTTCAGACTCGACGGGACAGAAGTTTATATTTAAAATCATAAATGGTTTAAATTATAGTTTTCTGTTTTTTTTGGTTTTTTTTTGAAAACATTGTGCTTTCAGAGTTCCAAAATAAACGTGTTAAACGCACGTTTTTACAATTTATAAGAATCTGAAAAACCGTGTTCGCAAGTTTATTTTCTCGTTTAAATTTACGACTTAAGCAACAATTTCGGTTGGTTCATTAAAATTTGAAAATATAATTTCACAAAACTGAGCATCTGACTGAAAACCGTTTTAAAAAACCGTGGTCGCGTCATTTCGTCCAGAAAACGAATTTTTGCCATCTTGTTATCTGCCCACCGAATCGTCTGAATCGAACGATTTTTTGGAGTATAAACCGAAAATATACTAATTTTTGTCATTTCAAATAACAATTTCTAATCGAAAGAGATAAAATCAAACAGTTACTATAAAAACCCAATTTTGGGAGTTTGAGTTTCTATTGGGGGTTTCAATGCAGGGTTTTTTAGGTAGTCATAATTAACCCCATCAAAGAAAAATTGTTATAATATGATTCATTTAGAAATCGGGATTAATGTGATTATATTTCAATTAAGAACAAAAATTTTAAGGAAAATAATTAAACAAATATTAATCATAAAAATTTTTTCAAGAATAAAAGCAGATTATCCATAGTTTATGTGATTACATGCGTTGTGTGATGTCTTGTGTTTCACTGAATTGATGTCCATGACATCTCTAGAACTCCATAAATTTAAAAACGAAAAAAATTCCGAAACCTCACAAGTTAAGTTTTTAAAAGCTACACCCCTTAGCTACACCCCTTATTATTACCCTTGAAATAATATGTTTTTGTTATTTCAGCCATATTTAATGTTTATCATATTTTAAAATAGGTTTAATTTAGGTTGAAAAAATGGTTTCGGAATTTTTTCGTTTTTAAATTGATGGAGTTCTAGAGATGTCATGGACATCAATTCAGTGAAACACAAGACATCACACAACACATGTAATCACATAAACTATGGAATAATCTGCTTTTATTCTTAAAAAATTTTTTATGATTAATATTTGTTTAATTATTTTCCTTTAAATTTTTAGTCTTGATTGAAATAGCAAAATATAATCACATTAATCCCGATTTCTAAACAAATCATATTATAACAATATTTTTTTAATTGAAATGAGTTAAGTATAGTTACCTTGTGAAAACCCTGCATTGAAACCCCAATCAAAACTCAAAATGTCCAAAACCTTACTAAATTGTGTTTTTATAGTAAATGTTTGATTTTATCTCTTTTCGATTAAAATTGTTATTGAAATGACAAAAATTAGTATATTTTCGGTTTATACTCCAAAAACGTTCGATTCAGACGATTCGGTGGGCAGATGACCATGTCCGGTAATGGCAAAGACTCGTTTTCCTGGACAAAATATGACACAACCACAGGACTTTAAAACGGTTTTGCGTCAGATGTCAGTTTGTGGAATTATATTTTCAAATTTTAATGACCCAACCGAAATTGTTGCTTAAGTCGTAAATTTAAACGAGACTAAAATATTTACAAACACCAGTATTAAACATTTGCCTTAAACCTTATAAATTCGAAAAACACTGCGCTTTAACACGTTTATTTTTGAAGCTCTGGAAACAGGCTCAATGTTTTACAAAATTATTTAAAACCGAAAAAATGACAAAAACCATAATTTTAATCATTTTATGATTTTAAATATAAACTTCTGTCCAGTCAATCTGAAAAATCTAAGACAAAGCTCGTCGGTCTTATTAAAGTTAAATTAAAGTTAAAGTGGCAAATCAACCGTGGTTGATTTGCCACATCGTTTGGTAAGTTTCCTACCGTGGGAGCTTCGGAAAAATAGATTTAAAGGAGGGGTTACGCAATGTTTTTTAATTCTGCATCTAACTTTCTGTAAATTTGCAACGGCTTCGGCTTCCTACTTACAACTACAAAAACCCCGTGCCCGGTTTCGGACACTGTTTTGACATCTTGAACGCATTACCTTTCCAGGTAGGCGGAAACTATAGCGAAACAGCCGTATGTGGCTGCGCCCAGGCCGCCGACGAAAACCAGGGCCCAAAACACTTTGAGAAAAACGTTTCTAGAATAGTAAGCGTCGTGCAGACCATGCAGAGTGCTGTTGGTGACGAACTCCCGCGTTAGTTTGCTTTGGCACGATAAACAGGCCATCCCACCGAAACCGGGCTGCCGCCTGACACAGTAACTGGAAAAACTGCTATTCAATCGACGCCGCGTCGGCACTGAACTTCTCCGCCGATATGAGCTGGCTTTTCTAAAATAACGCAAAACAATCTTTTAAATCCTTTTAACAAGTATCCTGTAAACAAGAAAAAATACATGCACAGGGAAATTTGGTGATAATGATACAACGATATTTCTTAAAAAATCAAAAAATTAAAACATTATAAAAAGCTAAAACAACGTACTAAAATACCACCTTGTTCCCTTGGCGTTCTTTTACTATTGGCAACTCGCCCTAAAATTTATGATAAGAATTAAGTATAATGCATACTAGTATTGCGGACTGTGAAGAAAATACAGTAATAACTGCAAATTTTTAAATATAAAAGAAGGAACATATTTTGGAACAAAAATATATGAAAGACAGAAAATAAAATCTATAGTAAAAATTCAAAATTAAATGCAAAATGCAGCATATAATAAACTACATAACCAAGCATAAACTTGTTTATGAAAGTTATATCTCCTTCTAAATACAGTGTAGGCACCTGAATTTTATTAAAAAAACTGATATGTAGCATCATTAATGCCATTTTTGATAGTCTTTCCGCATTTTGTTGACGAGAAATAACACGTTTATGTAGTTGTATTGTGTTTTTTTTATTTTTACATGTTATTCTGAGTTAAAGGAGCACTGTCACAAATCAAATTTCTATAACAACCTGGGTGGACTATTGCTTTAATACAAAAACTATCACCAATAAATTTCATATTTTGTCTTCTCCAGATCAATTCTACAACATTTTTAAATTTCAATTTAATCCGTTTAGTTTTCAAAACGTTGTATAATCTGGGTATTATAAGAATTTAATTTGTGACAGCGCTTCTTTAAACGTTTAATAATTCCAATCTATACAATGACATAATGATGGGTAGATCGACCAATAATTCCTTCGACCAGACATGATACTTTTATAAGTATTTGTTTTGAAATTTCCATCCTTCATGTACAGACTCGGTTAAAAATTTCGGCGCATCAAAACAAAATAAAATTTTGGAAGAACCCTAAAAAAACTAAAAGGTGAAATATTAACCCTCATACAGCGCCCGAAGTTGAAGGAAGCCCTTAAAAATTATTAGATGAATTTATGCAAGAATTTTCAATAATAATAAGGAATAAGGAATAATAATGCGTGCAAATAAACACAGAAATTTGGTTTGAAAACAAGAAAAAAGTCTGCTTATTACATTAAACGTGCATTCAATCATCAAAAAATGTGAAATTATAAAAGTGCAAACTTGAAGTTAAAGAGAAATTAAAGAAAGTCAAAAATAATTCGAAAAATTGACAAAGATCAAAGATTTTGGGTCTTTACATGCTAAATGCCATTTTTATTTATTCATAAATATCCTTAACTAATCATTCATAAAAACATCAAAAATTAGAATATTGTAACTGCTTTACAATAAAATTATTTAAAAATAATTATGGTTTTTAATTTCAATTGATTACAAATATAAACCACCAAGGGTGGTTAAGGCTTGTGCACAAAAGCGCCAATATTAGAACATGCTGCGGTCTAGGAGCTTAACGTTAATTTATTTTTGGTCCAGTTTGCATCCTTAGCTTTTAGTAAATTCTACTGTACTGCACTGTGGATTTCTTCGTCGGCCTAAGTTGAGTTTTAATATCATTGGCATTCCTTAAGCTCACGGATGTTTGTGCAAAATTGAGTTGATGGTTATGCTATTCATGTTTTTGTTATCAGCTTTAATTTAAAAGCAATTAGCAATTGAAATAACAAGCTGTTCATCTAAATTTTTAAGCTTTGTAGTAAGTTTTAAAGAAAACTTATGTATAAAGCTGTTGAACAACAAAAATATCAGCATTAAATTTTTGGGCATTTTTAACTTTTTACGCTTTTTAAAAGTTTTTGGTTTTTTTTAGTTTGTTTTTAAGGGTTCCCGGGAGTTTCGTCTTTTACATTACGTCCTTCAACAATCCTGGGTAATATTTATTTTCTTTGCGCATACTTTAGCACACAAAAAATTTAACACAGGTTTATCTCAATCCACAACGTTAGAATGTGTACCCAGAATAATTACAAGCGCATAATCCAAAACAAAACTACAAAATTATTTTTATGACTTTGCATGTTAATTTATTTGGTTTGAAACCATTGATTACAACAATTAAAAATTTCAATAAAATAAAAAATAATCAAGTTTCAGAGTAACTTAAAGCTAAGAAACTTTGAGCTGAAAATTAGGGATTTAAAAAGCTGAAACTTTTAAACTTAAACACAAACCAGTTTTTTTACCAAACTATAATTTTTGCGGTTTCACATTTCAAAAAAAAATTTGTGGCTCTAAATTTCTTACTTAGGTTTTAAAAACTCCGTACCTCCAGTTTAAATAGTTTTTTTTTTCAAAATACAAACCACTTATCTTCAGAAGTTTTTATCTCTGAACTGAAGTTATAAATATTTTTTAAAAACATTTTTCAAAACTTGCTAAAAATAAATTTTAAAATTTCAAAACCATTAAAATCTTGGCAAAATGAATTTTAAAAAAACCCGTCACCTGTCAAGTTTTTCGCCATCCTTCGTTCTGGCATGAAGTAGGTGAGTTTTGGTTGGAGAATCAAAAACTTTTGGAAAATAAGACATTTCGCTTACACAGACGTGATATATTTTAGTCGAGGATGAATTATGATAATATACGCTGATAGCGCCATAAATTTACAACTAGGAAATAGAACGGCCTTTTAACCGACATTCGAACACTCGATAAAGGCTCTTGTGTAAATCTTCTGATAAAAGCCCCTGGAAGCGATTTCAAAATAAGCGATCGTCCAAGTTACCAGTCATGCGTTTTCAACTGAGGGCGTTAAAATTAAAATCCAAACACAACGGCAACACTTATCTGTATTCGGTAAAAGAAGGTATTTTTTGCTTATTCGACAAAATCAATTCAGAAAATGTAAAATCGGTGTGATTGCTTAACACGTGCCCTCTGATATATATCATATAATCTGTATCGCTTCATGTGCCAAATTTCTCAATATCTCGTAACTGCAACAGTTTATAATAATGACTTTTTAATTAAACACCTGTTTTAATTTTTTAATTACAATAGATTCATTTTAATCTTCACATCAGGTTTCTTTTTTTTTATAAATACCAAAAAATCAACTTCTTTGTTTGGGATAATCTAAAAGTTTTAAATCAATTTGGAAGAAATATTTTCAAAAAGCCATCAGCGAATCGTATTTTTTTATGACATATTGACAGTTGAGATTGATTTCTTATACAAAATATTTTAACCGGTTGCAAGTTAAATTTTCGACATTTTCTTAGGGGTTTTAATGTATAGTTAAATATGTTAGTACTGTTGTTTTTTATATTCAGATGATCATCAATTGAAAGCATAAAAATGAATTTTACCCAGGGAAAACACTAAATGTAAAAAAATATGAAAACAAGAGATGTATGTGGTTAAAATCTGGTAAAAAGTGGCCATATATTCATTTAATACTGCTAGAAGTTAAAAAAATCTGAAACTTTTAGCTTTCTTCTTACTTTTTCTTGTCTACAAAATCTTATTAACATCCGTTTACTATTGATTACTAATTAGTCATTGGCTGGTTCTCTTTATTATAAACACCCATTCATTAAAAAAATTCTTAAATGAGCAGCGATATATCCACTCAATTTAAAAAACGTCATGAAAATAATTAAAAAAACTGTGTATGTACATTAAAAATATAGTTTTTGTCACGAATTTTTTAATAGAAAATTTGGGGTAAAAGACTTAATTTCAGCCACTTTTTGGGTTGTTTTTTTTTCAATTTTTTAAATGATAAACTAAAATCGGTTGCGAAAAAAAAACATAAGGGAATATTTAAAAAATTTTTAAACAATTGTAGAACTTTTTGTCAAATGAATATAGTTTCATATTTTTACAAGCTAAAATAAAATTTGAGACAATCTAAAAATCAGTTAAATTTTGCGAGAAACTGAAAAATAAAATTTTAACAGGTAAAATTAATTATATCTTATTACAATTCATTTTTTACCTCGCTCTTTCCGAAATCGCTTTCGAAGTTTTTTTAACACACTAAATTAGTAACTGAAATTAAGGCTTGGTCAAAAAACAGTAACTTACTCTACATCTAGGCATCACCTGAAAACAAACAGGAAAACAAAATTTTGGAAACTATGCCCCATATTAAAAATCAATAAGATCAATTTTTGTCTTTGGTCTACAGCTACAATGGTAAGAAACAAAAAGTTTATTTTTAAAGTATTTGAAAAATTTAAACGATGTTGCCAATTAAATTACATTGCTACTAACTTAGAAGTTTTAGCTAAGATGCTTGAAACTATTTGAAAATGCTTGAAACTGATACTACTAAAACACTGAGATATATAAAAAAATTCTTAATAAAATTAGATTCGTTCAATATATTGTTTTTGTTCTCTAAAAGTATCATCAACTATGTAGATAATTGGATTTTTAATATTAATATCTTAAAACAGTGAAAATTATTCTAAATATGAGATGAATTGCCAGTTATATAAATATATTAAACCCAAATGCCATCAGGTGTGTCAAAGTAAAAATTACAACACCTTAAAAACTTTATTTTGAACCTAAGCCTAAGACCTAAGACCTAAACCTAAACTGGAACTAAAAAAGTTTAAGCTTAAAACTTAAATTCTTTAACGTTTATTTAAGCCAAAGGTGGGCAAACGAAGGGGGGGGGGTTCGGGGATTGCTCTAAAATCTCAAACTGCCGAATCCTCCCCCTTAAAATTTGGGGGGGGGGCTCCCAGTATCAAAAAACGCTAAAAATGGGGAATTTGGGGTAGGTTCTACAACATTCTGCGAGCTTTGATCTTCCAGATGTAACTCCAAACGAATAATAAATCCCAAATAACTTTGGCGAAGGAAAAAAACCGGAAAAAATTAGCATTTTGCCAGAACATTTTATTAAATAAAAATATTTTAAACAGAATTTTAACATTTTTCTCGCTTAAATTATTTTTTGCTTCCAGGGACACTTTTCTGTGCAATGCATGTTTAAAAAACTTTTGATATATTTAGCGATTACGGATTTAAAATATTTTACGTGCTTTTGCAAAAAAATGATAACTTTCTAAAGAAGTTTCATTCTTTCTGACTGATATTCAAAAAGCTACACGTATTATATTTCGATTATTTCATAAATGTCGACTTCATAAATAATAAACCATGTTACTTTCATTAAAGTTTCGAGGGAGACATTCTCTTATTTCTTTCTTATAGTAATAAATGGGAGTTTAGACGGTAAAGACTAAGAGCATTGTTAGTTAAGCTTGGTTCATACTTCGTCCAAAATTTCCAAAAAAAACTCAAAAATTCGTTTTTGGGTGATTTAAAACTGTTTTTTCTGTAATTTTGGCGTTTAAGTTTACGAAGTTTCTAAAATAAAAAAAAAACGCTTATATGTATAGATTAGTTAAAATCTAAGTTTTGATTTTGTCCCTTAGACGAAGTGTGTCACGAGCCCAAAAAGAAAATGTTTTGTTTTTTTTTTATTTTTCCATCAATATTATAATTTTGGTAAAAATAAAAGTAAGAAGAGTGTCTATAAAACTAGGAATGAATTATAAGAGTCAGATTAAAAAAAATTATAATAATTTTCCTGTGTTTTTAACTACATGTAAACTCAAATAAAACCGAAGTAATTTTATATTTAAAATATAAATTAAATTATTTTTTTAAATGAATAGTTAAATTCAATTTAAGTCTTATTGCTTAAAAAATACTATAGGTCTCGAAAAATTGTTTTAAAAGTCAAAATAGCATAGCTTTGAATAAGTTATTTTTTGCAGATCAGTGATGTTGAATAACGGAACGGAAATAATATTGAGCCAATGTAGCTGAGTAACGAAATGGAACGTTTCTAAATAACTTATAAGACTTCGTTTAGAACACTTAGTTATTTTTTGACGACAAAAAAGTGATATAAGTTTCTACCAAAGCATAAAAAATGTTAAAAATTTTTGGGAAAACAAAATCTTGCTAAAAACATAAATCCAGGTATATGTATTAGGAATCATAATACACCCACTCGAGGGGGGAGTAGCATATGAAAATTGTGAGTCCTAATGTGCTACCACAAAATAAAAAACGAAAAAAAAAATTATTGCAATTCCCTTAAAATTAACAGAAATATGTATCAAGAATGATAAAGCAAATTAGAGTATTTTCAAATTTTTTATGAATAATAGGTTTTTTGTATGTAATTTTTTGGGATTTTTGGGATTTTTTAAAAGCCGCTGAAATCTTTACATGAATTTCGCTATTGTTTTGATTAGTTTTTTCTTTTAAATTGTAAAAAATATTTAAAGGTATTTAATTTTCAAGGAAATATGCTTTTGCGATAGGAAAGAGAACCCACAATTTTTTATGTTTATAATAGGTCGAAACAATTACTTAGAAAAAAATAGTTTGTAGGAGATACATTATTGTTGATGCTTAAAAATGTTCTAGAGATAAACTAAATAAAATATTAGGAACGTGCTAAAGACTTCGTAGAAAACACTTCATGCTACAAAAAACGTGAACAAATTAGATTTAAAATCTTTAATAAACAACAGATGTTTTTGTTATATACTTCATCAGATTTACAAATTGATTTTGGTTTGGTTTAATTGTTTAATCAGATTAAAATCATGGATTTTTTAAGAACACGCCTCAAATTAAAATTGTTATATTTTATTATGATAAAAGTCAAAAAATCATGAGTTTATCATGATAAAACCATTAACAACTTTCACCATGGACTGTAAACCCCGGTTTTTTTAAACAACCTAAGGAAAACTTTGAAATCAAGCTAAAAGTTGGTCTGATATTTACTGTAATTTAATTTTATAAAATGCTTTTAAAAAATGTCAAAATCACTTTATCTTAAACGCTACAACAAATTGATAATAAACAATAAATTATAAAAAAACTTTCCACTAAGGAAATCTTTCCAACAATTAACGTATTTGAATTTTTGGACATATCCTGCAATATTATTTTAAAGCTTATATCTTAAATTTTTACTAATTATGTAGAATTGCAACTATTTTTGGTGTTATATTACAGGCAAAAAGAAAGGTAGATCATTGTCATTGCAATATTAGAACCATAAAAACAAGATGTGAACTCGGAACCATACATTATCTTCTGTTCAATATTGACGTCATATGTGTTAACAATGATATTAAAAATATTTTGTCGATTTGGAAATCTTGTAACGGAGAGCCATTGTAGTTGGAACTTGGAGCCGTAAATGGGGAACTTGGAACCGACACTCTGAAGTGACTATGTATTTAAGTATTTAAGTATAAGCCTAAGTCCAAACGAGTGTTATATTTAGAGCTTAAAGTTCCCATCATTTTCCAGTGGCTCCACATTCCCTACTTGCGGCTGTAGAGACCCCGTGCCCGTACCACCTTTTTTCCTTAACACTATATTTCAAAAATAAGTGCATGTGTTGTATTTGTTTGTTTTGCCTTGTGTTAGAATTTATTGCTGCTAAATTCGTGAATTTACAATGTACAAGTGAAATCTTTTTAATTTTAAACAAAACAACACGTAAGTTGTGTTAATCTAGCAAATTTTAACCTCTCAAAACATGTCAATTACATTTTAAATCTGGATCATATTTTGTTTAAAGTGTGAAAATATGAACGACCAAAAGAAATATTCAATGGCTTCGGTTTGGTATTGGACTTTAGCTTTTGGGCATTAGAGTCAAAGGAACTAGAAACTGGAACTTTAAATCCAAAATTAGGAGTTTGGAACTAAAAGTGGGGAACTTGGAGCCGACAGTAAAAATGCTAAAACGTTTACCTAAGCCTAAGCAAAATCTAAATCTAAGCCCATACCAATTTTTTCCTAAGGGTTTCAAGATCCCATTCTTTTTGGTTCAAAGTTACAAAAAATTTTCGATGATTCCAAGCTTCCTGCTTGTAGCTCTAAAGACTTTGTAACCGAACACTGGAGTTTGTTTTTCTTTTTGCACGAGTGCTTATTTATTTTATACTATTTTACACATGTCAATCAATTTAATCCAAAATCAAAAATGATGGCTGCTCTTTTTTGCTTGACTATGGTTTTTGACTGCTCGTTTATTGGTCAAAAAACGAAAGTTGCTGCTACTGTTGCTAAGACAAACAAAAATAAAATTCCTAAACTCAAAAATTAAATCTGAATAAAATGCAAAGTGTAATTGAAAAATCGAAAATAACAATTACAATGAAAAAACTGCTACTATTTTCTCCACTTAAACATTATATTGATAAGTTCAGCAAAGACCAGTTTTTTTTCCGGTGAAATGACAAAAAAATGTGCGTGTTTCTATTTTGGATTATTCATATTCTTATTTTGTTCAATTTTTTTGTTTTAATCAATAATAACCCAATTTCCTCGATTTTTTACAAGGTTTTAGTTTGTTTTCAAGTTTGAAAATAAGTAAACATGATAGTAATCAAAATTACTTTATTGGTCGGTCGTGTTGGTGGATAACGTCCCATTTTACGCTGCCACAAGAAATAACCCGAATAAAAATTTTGATTTGGTATCTATATATAATTTTTAGTTGTGTAAAATTGTTTTATTTTTAATGTAAACTAATATTTTTATTCAAACTCTTTTCTTAAAAATAAAACTCCAATTTTCCGAGGAAATATTAAAACTCTAACAAAAACAATAAGATCTGAAAACAAACTTCTGCGGTTCGCCTTGGTGCATTTTTCTAACAGTGAACCTGTCAGACATTTTCTCAAATACCGGTTATGAACAAATTCCTTTTAAAGACGAGTACATTATTTACGTCATTAACCTACTCTTGTTTTGGGTATTAATCAATATGAGCACAAGTGAAACATTAGACGAAGCTTTGGGTAATGTACTCTGCGCAGCTTGTAAAGGTCAAGCGGGGGAGATCTTCGCTCAATACCTGGAATGTTATAACTGCAATGCAGCTTTTCACTTTAAATGTATTGGGCTTTCGAATTTTAAGCCTAGTGCTTCCACCAAAGCGTTAATGGAATAAGCGGGACCCGAGTTCCAAGTCCGTTTTTTTTCTGACAAGGAAGCTTGCTGCAAACTACTGGTATAGTTTCCCATCGACATATTAGTCATCCTTCTGAAAGCGACAATGATTTTGTTACAAATTTACGAAATGAGCTAAAATCGGATATCGCCCATACTTCAGCGGCCGTTGAGCACCTGCAACAAAACATGGAAACCTTACAATATATGGTTAAGAATATATCCTACGATCCTATCTGAAGTATCTGGTACCACCAAATCGTATGCTGATGTGGTTAAAAAAAGTTTGGCTCCTTCTTCTGCACCTGTTTACCACACTTTAAAAGAAATACTATTTGAAAAAGAAATGAAAACG